>CAAKHD010013317.1:38058-54395 GCA_901007705.1 Fistularia tabacaria | reverse complement strand
CGGAGGAAAACAAGGGTGTTCGGGCCCCTCGCGGTATTTGAAAGCAAAAAGCTGCGGGACCCCGAAGTGCTGAAAAACCCTCCCGACAGATGGTACACTGTCGCATTCAAGTCGGCTCCCCAAAAAAACAAAACAAAAAAAAAAAAAACAACCTGTCGCCCCTTTGCCTTTAAGAGTTTGTAGCTCGGATTGCAGATAAGAGAACGCCGAAGAAGGAAGCGACATTCACAGCTGCCAAGCGCTGCCCCCCTCCCCACCTTCCCCACCCTCCCCAATGCCTTTTCTTATGTTTTCCTTATTTTTGTTCTGTCGTGGGAACCGGGAAGCACACCGCGTTCCTTCTGCGCACAAATAACGGTTTGTCCCCTCGACACAGAGTACCCATGTTGGGCAGAAGGGGAACCGGAGTGTATGTTTTTGTTTTTGCTGGGACTCACGCTGAACTGAGAAGCACGTCGGCCCCGGCATTCCTTTTCGGGCCCCGAAGACAAAGCGCGCTCGCGGGCCGCCGGCCAAACCAGTGGGCTTTTTGTTCAACTCCTCGGTCCCAGCTGTTTACTTCGCCGCTGTGTTCTCGGTCCCTGAAGGGGCACCGCGAGGCCCCAACATGGGCTCGGAGGCGGTTTGGCCGAGACGCCCGCTGACCAACTGACCACTCGTTCTTTTAGATGGCCAGTCTCTGAATATCAACACATGGCGTTTTATCCTTTTTGAAAAACAGATCGTCTTTGATCGGTTCTTTTCCACCACGGGACCTTTGAATTCCCACCGAATTCTGAAAAGTCCCCCGGTGCATCTCCACCGACATTAAGATAAAAACTTTCCCTCGAACCCAAACTTACCCTTTGAAGATGTCCCTTGTCTTCGGGTTCAGACTTTCCAGATTAACAGGAATTCTTAATGGGCCCTGCGAAACAGCGCAAGTGGGCTCCATCGATCAGCGCTCTTTGTTTGCTGATTGGTGGAAAACACATGCATCATTTCCGTGTGTTTGTTTTCGTCGTCGCGTCCCCATCAACATTAGCCCGGTTCGAGTAAACTCATCTTAACGGGTCCATGGAGATTACCAGGAATTCTCCCCCCTCTGGGTTAATAAGTTTCTTGGCCATAAAAGTTCTCCGTATGTCATTGGAAAACAGGGGCAATTGAAAGCAGCGGTCGCACCCTTTTAACCTTCTTTAGATATATCTTAATAGAACTTCTGCAAAAAATGCTGGGAAAAATGACATTGAACCTCTCAGGCTGAGGCCATGAGACAATACCAGGCCAACTTCTGCATGTCGGCTCGCAGAACGTGTCAATTTCAACGTTGTAGTCATAAAATTACCTCATTTATGGACTCCATTTGCGAAACGATCGTTTGGGAAACGCTTATCACAAACCGTCATCACCGAGCTTCTGCTCCTGGGTCGAAAACGGCGCATTTATTGGACTCAGTTCAAATAGCGTCAAGGACAGGAAGTGGCGGCCGTCCGGACTTGGTTCCTGGACAACGGCTGTGAAATCCCTTTCATACGAGTATCATCATTTTGAACTGCCTCCATATTAGCACTCTTGCCCCAGGTATGGGTGACTTTAAGATATTCAGACGGTGCAGTGCAGCAATGTCGATATTTCTGTTTTTTTGTTGAGTACAGAAAGAGGCCGTGGATGCAGTTGTAGATTATAATGATTACTTTCAAACTGTTGGGACTTTTTAGGAACAAGGCGTCCATCAGCGATTGACTCCTTCACCCCAACTGTGTCAAGGAAAGGATTTCGCAGGTCCTTCCTGCCAGCTGCTGTTCGACTCTCAATAGACTTCTTTTTCATTCATTCATTCAGTCTTTCATTCATCGACTCATTTGTCCATTCATTCACTCACTCAGATACCATAGGTGTTACTGTTGCACTGATATTACTGCAAGCATTGTTGTTGTTTGCTGCAAGTTGCCACTTTTGCACATTTTTATACTGTTTATATATTGTCTATCTATAGTTTATTGTGACTTGTTAAACAAGTTCTATTGTGTTTATATGTATTGTTTACACTGTTTATTGTTTACTTATTTTTGATAACTTTTTTCTCGTACTGTCCACTTTCTGCTGTGAGTGGTAGAAATTTCCCCACTGTGGGACGACTAAAGGAATATTCTATTCTATTCAATACCTCTTGCGGACTGCGGACCAACAAAGTTTTTTTTTGTTTTTGAGTGTGGCGCTTAAGGTGCACGTCGCAGATCCTTGCTCTGCACTGGTCCCTACTGTGGTCCCGGACTGCCTCCTAGAACGCAGAACTATAAAGTTGCCCTGGAAGAACCAAATTCAAGCCAGGCTACCTTCTTAGAACTTTTCCGTCCGAATGCCGCCATGTTTCTACCCTTTAGGATCCCTGTGAGAATATTGCAAAAAGAGACAAAGTCAGCAAAGAAGTTCATAGACTTTCATAGCCTTTCATTTGAAGCTCATAAAGAGACTGGACTTCTTTGCTTACTGTCAAGAAGAAAGGGTTAGAAGCTCCTAAATATTTCTGATCATTTGATAACAACAACAATGTCAGGAACCAGCGAGAAATGGAACAACGGACAACCTCTTCTTGCCTTGCTACGTCATCGAGGGGTTTCCAGGGCTAACAGCCGAACATCAAAAATTTGTCGAGGTGGATAGTTCCCTGAACCCAATTCCGTTTGCCGTCCAGAAGCTGCTATCATCCTCACCAGAGCAATATTGCTCAAATAACACAGATTTTCATGTTTGGTTTGAATTAGCCGTCAGAAACGGTGCACCTCAAAGATCTGTGTGAGGCCTTTTAAAGGTCAACAGTTTGACAAACCCCATCTGCCCCACTGACCTAAAGACCACTCCACATAGCCAGGCTAAAAAGAAATCAAAAATACACTGACATGTTTATTTCCTACTTCACCTCATTCATCTTCTAAAGGTTCCTTCCTGTGTTGACTCGGAGTTAACAATGCCTTCCCACTTCCCCTGTAACCTCGCCGTCCAGGTCACTTTTCGAGGCACAAGACTTCTCTCCACCCCCCACCCCCCACCCCGACGCGATGCGTAGCTTGAATGCTTCCCCTCTTGACTTCTGGCGCCGCGTTTGACCCACTTAGTCGGTGTTTGGAATTCTCCGGTCGGACACGAATATGCTCTCAGGAACAAAAGGCCTCAGTTCTGCGCAAAGCACGGATAGAAGGATCAAAAGACAGAGGAGAGGACTAGTACTCCTCTTCTTCACCCTTCCCCCCCTTTTTTTTCTCTTTCGCCTCTCACTGGTTGCCCTGTCCCAAAGTCCCGTCTCATTTTATTTACATCCTACCATCCTCGGCCTCTCGGTCACTTTTCCTGCCTCCGTCAGCCGTTCATGACATTCTCGCCCTCCGACACAATGGCATGACACTCGCAAAACCAAACTGTGTGAATCGAAATCCTTTTCCGTCTCTCTCGCCGACCGCCTTCCCTGTCCCCGTTTTTTTGTTCGCTTCTTCTTTTTTTCCTCCTTAACTTTGCATTTTTCACATTCTTTTCAAGGATCCATCTCCTCTGGAAATAACTAAATTATGTAACCCTTCGCTGAATATTGCAAAAGGTTGCCGATTCACAAGTGTCTTGTGAAAGTGTGTGAGAAGCAGAATACCCGCAAATAAGCAGGCAGAATGAAGTCGAAGCTCTGGATCCTCTCTCTTTTTTGATCGTATCATTCATTTTATCCCGAGAGCAGATGCCCAGTACGTTCGGGGGCTTGGCCGCGAGCCTACTGGCATCTTCAGATTCCCTGCTCGCTGTGGCCAAAAAGGGGGCAACAGAAGGGCTGATGTCGGGGTAAATGGTCATTGACAGAGGTCCAATTGAAATGTAGAGGCTGAAAAAGAGACCAGACCAAAAAGCAAAAGGTCGCAGAAATACAATACAGGAGATCCTGCATTCCGTTCCCACGGCCATCTTCGCCGTAAGTCGGAACTCGCATACAGTACTGTACATTAGTACCTATGTCGCTCACCTACGCTAACAGCTAGATGATGTCACTTCCACAGATTTGGCTTTCCTTTTCTTCGAAGCACTGTCATCGGATGAGTCTTACTTACGCTTGGGAGCCATAGCGAAGGGCAAAAGGTTTCCAAGAAAAACAACACAAATAAAAGAAAGGGAGATGTAGCCCAATCAAACATGGCGTACAACTGCTGAACGTAAACAAATCCTCGTATGACAACTTATTCTTCCGCTCCCCTCACCAGTGAGTTCCCACGCGAAATTTGGTTTAATGTCCCAAACGACATACGACAAAATCAAGATTTTCTTAATTAATTTGTGGGAGATGATGACGTAGCCAGGAAAAGCCTTAGGTCGAGGACGTCATCAACCGAAAACTGGTTTCTATCAGTTCAGACACGTTGACATGTCTTTTGATAAATGGTCTGGAATCGAACTTGCTTCGACGTGGATTACGCAGATTTTACAACATTGCAATGAGATAAAGTGATACTTTATCTATCCTGTGACGGGGAGGTAGTCATACATTTGCTGCTCACAGCGTTGCGTTAACTTGTTGCGACTTGCATGCCGGCGATCTACAACATTTCGATAGCCTGCTGCAAGATACAGTGTATCTGTTCCCGCTAGCTGAGTCACACGTGACTCGGGTCAGTCTACACGAGCGAAACGTCCCCCCACAGCAGGCCCGTCTCGTAAATCTGCAGTCTTGCTAGCCCTCAGGAAGAATGCCGATTTGCCCAATTAGCTCAGGCTGTAAGTAGATATTAGCCGCGGTTTTAACCGCTACTTCATCGTGATACAAACTCGTGTTCTCGTTAAGACCCAGATGTTTCCTTTTTTCGCACAGCCGACCAAGATCGGATCGAGTAGGAGAGAGTTCAGATTTGCAGGAAAATGAAAGGATTGTCGAGTTGAAAAGGAAAAGGCCGGCAGAGAAAGTTGAGCGTTCTGGAGTCGCCGAGTCTAACATGCCATGATTAGGCGTTTCCACGCTCTCCCCCAGCTCCGCTACGACTTTCACTCTCGTTTCCCTCGGCCTGTAATGGTTTTCACATTTTACGTGCCTCCATGTCCGTTCCTCGTATCTATTTGTTCAGCTTCATGGAGGAATTAAATACTTGAAAGCCTTTCAGTTCTGGATTTTAGAAACACTGTGTGGCTCCCTTCAGCAGCACACTTTTATCTGATCAAACTTGAGCGCCGCTCCAAAAAAAGAAAACCCAAAAAAGAAGTTGTATCGGTCTCCAGCTGGACACTTTAAATCAATTCTTTCTTCCGAGACGACAGAGAGTGGTGACATGGCACTTTCTTGTCCCAAAGTTTTAACCCGCACTGTTTTCGTCATATGCTCGCTGGCCAGCATCGATCAGGCCACAAATCGAAACATCTGGTCCCCTAGTCATGTTCCACATCTTTCCAGATTCATAAGAAACGCTGCTGGAGTGTTGATTTTTCATTTCCATTCAAGTCTTCTGTTGAGTGACTGTCGCTCCCTCTTCATAAAGCCGACGCACCAGCTATCACAGCGGTTAACGTTAGCCCTGCGTGAATTGCTTGCTTGAAAGCGAAATGCGCTTCAGCCCTTCGATCCATGTGGCAACAGCCTCCTCCTCCTCCAGCCACAGGAATTTCCTTTGTTAGCTTTCTTCCCCCCCCCCCCACACTGGCATACATCATAAAGTGGCCATTGCCACGATGCTTGGCAAAGTAAACAAGGTGGAGTTTGATTGCCACCGTGTTGACTTTGCATACCTGCATGGCCACATGACGAAGGCGCATCATCAATATCAATAGCGCTTGAGTTATGTAACAGCTGCAACTTGTGAGTCATTGTTGGATGAAGCCATGGTGAGACCCAATCTGTACGTCACCTAAAGGAATTACGAGGTGTTTCCGATGATCTGATAGCGCGCGACCATTTTTAGAGGAAAGGCATTTGGAGTAAATGCACCCAAAAAGGCATTACGGGTTTTGTTCGATGGGCTGAAACTTAGAAACTTGCCAGCTAAGACGTTAGCATCCTCCCCCACCAGGTGCAGAACTGCTGGCTGCTCAAACAGTGCTCTCCTTATTTACTTGGCGGCATCGAAGAAACTCCGTTGCTACCTATCTATCTTTGCATCAAGAAAAATCGAGCTTATCCCATCGTTTTGTGACAAAACACCCCAAATGTAAAAACCCCAGTGACCGACATCAGAATGAGCATTGAGTTACTGATTTTAAAAAAGAGCCACCATTCCTCGGTAGGGTGGAGGCGTGCTTTTTCTGCATCCATGGGTGGTCTCCTTTGCTCTGTATCTGTATGAATGTTTGTTGTAACCTGAGCATGTGGAGATACGGAGACGTGACTTGTCGACTTATGCTAGCTTCCCGGTTCCCCTTTGGCCGGGTCACATCAGATATCGGCGGATACACAAACACAGTCGGCTGACCCCGAAAGACCTCCTGTCTAAGATCTTGGCATAACACGGCATAACACTGCTTTCGATTCAGGAGCAGATCTGGTTGGAGATGGAAACATATCGGGGTGGTTCACAGGCAGTGCAGTTCAGACAACTATAGGGTCCAGGGGTCGTTTCCCACGGCAGTGAATATATTGCTAAGTGCTCATGGTGCTGCCTCCTGGTTTCAGACCCCTTTCAATCACATCTCCGCCTTGGAAAGAAAATGGCATTTCGAGGTCATTTCCAACTCTCTCTTCCTCATTGACGTCACTGTCCTGTCCTGCTGATGCGACCTGTGTCATTTCAAAAGAAGCATCCCCCATGATCTGTTTCTGACGAATGGCCTTTCCTCCGATCCAAGCCCTTGCCACCCATCCAGATCCCCGATCGTCCTCTTCTCTGGCTTTCCATCTGCTCCCGTCCCTTCCCCCACCGTGGTCTGACTTCCCCATCCTTCTCATTCCCTCGCCAGTGAGTTCTCCGGTGGAGCTGCTGATCAGCCAGACTCTCTGCTGGGTCCACGACGACCTGGACCAGGTGGACTTCTCCAGCTACCTGCTCAAAGTCTGCGGCAAGGAGGAGGTCTTGCAAAAGTGAGTCAAAGCGCTTTCTCACCGAGAGTCTTGTTTCTGTCCCACAAACACGACCACCTGTGGGAAGTAGAAGAAACTTTCCCACGTATATTTGTTTAAAATGTGTCTCGGTCCCGATCCTGCTGTGCCGTAGCCCGTACCTCGGCCTCGCCTCAAACTCTCGTACCAAAGGCAGCCACAGAAAGTTGCTTTTTTTTTCTCTCTCTCTCTCTCTCTCTCTCTCTCTCTAATCTTGGGATGCGATGGGAACGAGTACTCCCACACAAATGTTCAAAGGTCCAGCACACGCAGAAACCCAAAGTTTGATATGTAGAATTACCATGCGGCAGAGGGACTGTCACACACATGAGTATGCTGTAAACTACAAGCTCATATTAAGTCACACATTGAAGTTACCGTTCCTCCTTGTGAGTTCTCATGGTTACCATGGAGATATATTTAGATCCCTTGCTGACGTTTTTTTTTTTTCCCCTCATCGCAGCGTTCTTGCTCCCCCCCACAAAACACTGGCCAATGAGAAAAGTCTCGGTGCTCTTGAAGAAAGTAAAAGAGATCGAGTACGACTTTATAAATTCATAATATGTGATCGGAATGGATTGCCCAAAAGCTGTTTGCGTGTTCGTATATTTCAATCATTAACCTTTCCGCATGAAGAATGGGGAAATAGACTGAATACAAGTAGGCAGATTTGAGAAAGTGTTAGGCTGGAAAAAAAAATGTTATCTCTTGATTTTGCAGCAACAGGAATGTGGGGAATAAAAGCAAATTGTCCTTTCTGGGATAATATATGATGGAAAAACTGTATAATATGATTTACTATTTATTATAGCAGTGTCATTTACATCTTTCAAAGATGGGGAAGAAAATAGATTTAGACACCTCATGTTGAGAAAATGGAGATTCGAGACAGGAGTGTGGCGCCGACATTGAGTGAGACTCGCACCTCCGTAGGAAACGAGAGGGGTGCTGTTGGCGAGGAGGCAATAAACCAGTGCTGGCCGCTCGTTTCTGCCATTTCAGAATCAATGTCTCTTCTTTTTCTAGTGTTGTTAGGTGACACACACACAAATAGAATGATTCATTTAAAATGGACTGCATTTATCGCTGCTACCTTTAACAGCAGTACAAAGAGCCCTCTCAGGATGGGGTCTGAAGCTGTGCGCCCCTTCCATGCAGCGCACATTCTCCTCTGATATATCAGTGACACCGTCCACCCCCGGCGACCCTATCAGTCCACCCAGCGTCTGATTGTCATCTCTGTTTGCAGAGGTTACCAAGGAAGTGTTGTTCTAACCCTGACCCCGAAGCTAATCCAGGCCCCCTGTGTCATTCTTCTTGTAATGACACATAATCAGGCCCCGCACCTTTTTTGGCCCCAGCTAATAGCGGGAAAGCTGTTGTGTATAGTGTTTTCCTGCTCTGACCTCAGCCATGGCAAACACACTGATCTGTATTCCTATACATCAACAAGTGCTCGTCATTATCCCCAACACGTGGCGTGATTTATTTATTTATTTTATTTATTTATTTTTCCACAATGTTTCCCCTAACATTGTGTCTCTTGTCACGCCGCGACGCAGTAAACACAGCCTGGGCAGCCACGAGTACGTCCAGAACTGCAGAAAGTGGGAGAACGAGATCACGCTGCAGCTCCTCTCGCACTCCACTATGAGAAGGGACTTGGCACGCGCCGTAAGTCCCGGCTGATATTAACTTCACAGCGACAGATTTATTGCGCTTTTTCTTTTTTTTTCTCCCCCCAAGAAGCCAATGTATCACGTGAAACGCGGCAGTAAATACTCCCTGCCCGTAAATCGTCCCGTGGTTTTTCCCGTCAGGTGGAAGACGACAACTCTCCGATAGACCTGGAGAAGCACCTCGGCCAAGTGGAGAGGCCATTTAAGGAGAACGTCACTCGGTAAGTGGGTATGGAAAAAAGGGAAGCGGCATGAAAAGCGCGTTATGACGGGATGAGATTGTATTTCGCCCAATCAGTTACATAGTTTCTGGCGTGTTTTAGCTTGGCCGGACTTGGTGCTACATAGGGGTCTATCAGTTTTGATCACTGAGGATGGTCCTTGCAGGCCACCTGATCGAGATACAGATGCCAGACAATAATGTTGCCTTTGTTTTTATGTTAGCTTATTCACTTATAATTGATTGTTTTCTGAATGTCCCCATTAAAAACTGCACAATGTGACTTCTTCATCGGTCTCAAGTCCAACATTGGACTGATGGACTTGGATGGACCGATGGGTTCGATGCTGCTCAAAGGAATGGTGAGGCTACCGGGAGTGGAGATAAAGAAAGTGGGAGATTTAAAATACTTCGGGTCAAGAGCCCAGAGCAATTGAGGGTGCAGAGAAGAGGTGAAGAAACATGTTCAAGCAGGCTGGAACGGGTGGCGTATCGGCCAGAATGAAGGAAAGGTGTCAAGACGGAGGTGAGAGGAGCAGTGTTGAATGCCTTTGAGACACTTGCATTGAGCAAAAGACAGGAGGCAGAGCTGGAGGCAGCAGAGATGAAGATGTTGAGCTTCTCTTCGGGAGTGAGGAGGACAGATAGGATACGGAATGAGTCCATCAGAAGGACAGCAAGTCAGACGGGAACGGCTTGGACAGGGACAGAGGAGGGGCGGTGAAGATCTGGGTAGAAGGATGCTGAGGTAGGATCTACCAGGCAGGAGGCCTGGAAAAGGATCACAGAGGAGATTTATTCACGGTTAGTTGGTGGGAAAGGAGAGGATGCCGAGGATAGGGTTAGATGGAGGGATATGATTGGCTGTAGCCAACCCTGATGGGAGCAGCCCAGATGTTGAATTCCCATCCTGTGCCGATGGATAGCACAGACTGTCCTGTAGTATCATGTGCTGCAGGGAGTTTGACGGTAACAACGCTACATCGGGGCTGAACTATCACCCCATTCGCTGACCTCAGATTTTGTTTTACTCCCCAATTTCGACGACCAGTCACCGCCTCTCGTCTCTGTCTCTGCTCCTCCAGACAGGGCCTGACCGACTATCTGGAAGGCTATCACAACCAAGTCAACATCTGCCTCCAAAACGAGGTACGTTTGATCCCCATGCAGGTCTGGGAAGGAACAGACAATGATGCCAACAACTAGAAGGTTTGACTTTAAAAGTCATGCAATCCAGAGAAGTTCGACGCCACGCTGCCCTCCTCTCTTTCTATATATCAATAGTTTGCGGTTGTATAACATCATTACACATACACTCATGAGGTTCAGCGGGAAAAGCTCTGTTTTTTCGAATAAAATGTGAAGTGACGCGTACAGTGCGGATCTAACACGACAGCCCAACTCCAGCAAAGGTCTCCGTGTCAGTTCGAATACTTCACACGCAAACGCGAGCAGACCGGGGACATTCCTGGAAGCGAGGCTCTCTAGAAATTGCACATCTGTTTCCAGCCCGAGCGGGGCATTGTGAAATAATTGGACACAGACCGGCGCGATATCCAGGGGGTGCGCGCCATGCCCAGCACTCAAAGCAGAGGGCATTCAAAGGGATCGGAGTCAAGCATACAAGTGCGTCCAGCACCGCGTCGATTTACGTTCTGTTTGCGTGTAGATTTGGTTTTTGTGTCATTTTTACTCAAAGTCGGCGAGCTAGCCGAGAGTTTGTTTTGACAAATGGTTGTAGGTAAGCCTCTCCTGGCAGTTTGGTCTTTGGGAGTGAAATATCAGGAGGATATCCCTTTCACAACAAACTGCTCAAAAGAGTGATGCTGTTACAACACACACACACACACACACACACACACACACACACACACACACACATCCATTTTTTTTTTTTTTGACATTTCACTCCGTGCACAGAACACCCAGTATAAGACAGTGGACCGGGTGGTGCAGACGGTGAAGAACCTATGTTGTGCCCTCGACGAAGTGGAGACCCAGCCCGTCACCGAAGCAGTCAAGAGGCTGCGCCACTCGGTGAACCTCCCGAGGACCCGGTCACCCAAGGTGAGCCATGGAATGAACAGAGACATTTGTATATTTGCCCCCCGATCACGTGAAAGTTGACGTTCCCCGGGAGATGGCAGGAGATTTACAGTTTGCCTGGCGTGATGGGTTTTAACCAAAGGGAAGCTGCACCCTTGCTTGGTCAAAGATCAGCAAGAGCACTGTCCACCCCCATAGCACTCTTTTGTAAATGTTGCATGTTGTGCGGCAGTTGTAGGCAGTAGATCCGGTTGTGTTTTTTGATTTAAACCATATCAGTGTGCGTCCCACACCGTACACTCTCCGGTTTCTTCCCCCAGTCCTGAAACATGCAGGAGGTTCATCGGAGACCTTAGATGTGTGAATGAGTGAGTTAGTGAATGGTTGTACGTCTCAATATGACGTGAATAAAAGCGTGAATGGTTGTTTGTCACCATGTGTCGCCCTGAGATCGACTTGCAACAGGGTGGAGCTCGCCTATCGCCTCCTTCCGCCCAGGAACCCTGAGTGCAGGAAAGGCGGTGTACATAATGAATGAATGTTTTTCTTCATTATATAGGAAATGCGAAGACGAGTGTTTGTCAGGGCGACGTGAACTTCATGACTTTTGCGAGGGGAAGCCTGCAAACGTCAACCGCTGCTATTTCTTGTGCTAAGCTGAGACGAAAGCATAAACACGATTCAGGTTTTCGTGTCGCTCCGGCAAGGATATGAGAAAACTTTCTCTGTTCTGCAATCCCCAGAGGGACCGTGACTAATACAATTTCCTCAAAAGTCAGCGTGTCCTCAACACACACATCGTTGCACATTTCTAAATAGCGCTTTGGTATCTTTTTAAGTTTTTTTTTTGTTTTTTTCTGTGCAGTTGGGGTCCACATCGTCTGGTCAGTCATCAAATGGTAAGAACCAGCATACTTGATGATGTGCTGTAGACTAGTCTTACTATTTCAAACTCCACATGCAATTCTCACCATGCTAGCAGTGGCTTCCAATGAGCCAGCGCTAACTCCGTTGCTTAGCTGCATCTTTGACAGGAGCTCCTTGATACTGACTGGTAGCCTCCGCCGACAGGTCACAGCAGCCCCGTGGAGGAGAGCATGGCCCTGCTAACGCAAGCCGTCTACGACTTGGTCAAGCTCTACCTGCGTTGCTTCTGCCCACCCTCCGCCTCCTACGTCCCGCCGTCGTCAGCCCCGGCCGCAAACGGGGAAACGGCGGAGGGGCGGGGCAGCAAAGAAGCCTCTGGGACCACCGACCACCTGCAGTTCACCCTCTTCGCCTTGCACGGGATCCCGGCCAACTGGGTTAGCAGGTATGACCGGTGCTGCCAATTGCGCGGTTAAACCGTCTCCAAAACTACTACAAAAGATTTATTTGCCATGATAGCGGATTGCAGAAGTGGCTAATTTTCCCCCGAGATTTTCTGCATGACCTAGCATGAAACTATTCATGTTTTATATCTGACGTTGTACAAAACGAATATTGTCACTTCCTGACTCTGCTTTTCACAACAAGAACCCTCCAGCGCTTCAGGAACCTTCTGCCTGCGCAGATCTTAACCTTTAAAGTGCAAGTTTTTTTCTTGCCTGTGAATAACGTGCAATTTTATTCGCGTGATAGTCGTCCACTGCCCTCAAAACATAAAGGCGTAAAGTGTTATTTCCACAGGAGTCATTCAAATGTTCAAGAAGGTCAGAATGTCAAATGTTTGACATCAGTCACTGTCGACTGATTTTAATTTTTTTTTTTTTTTTCAATTTTTATTCGCACGTCGAGGCCTTATTTGATAACTTTTTGTGGTTACCAAGGCAGCAGCTTTTCCTGCTTGTCTAAAAGGATCCAAATGATCACCCACGTTCAAAGCATTAATAGTAGTCTCCCCCGGACAGGTGCGCGTGAAACGATGAAAAATGACACAATAAATAAAAACTAAAGCAGCAGCACAGACAAGCACATTGAGTTTGGACTGAAGACTACGTCTGTCCGATTGTTGGGGGGACATGTCCACTGAGAATAATCCTTTTGTAACGCCAGAATAACACAGTGCCGTCTCCATCTCTGCTGTCAAAGCAACGGGACGTGTTTCTCCCCCCCCCCCCGCTAAACAAACAGCTCCGGTGTTGCTCGCCGCGTCTTGTTTTTCCACGCCGGCGTCCGGTTTCGACCTGACTCCTATCTCCCGTGCGCACGCCTGGCGCCGCGCCGAGCCAAATTTTTCCATCCGGAGCTCCCGTCACGCACCAGCGACCCGGATCAGCGCGTCTCTGGCACGCCCGCTCATGGTACGAGGATATTGAACAGGTTTCGGTAGTCCAGAGAAAACACTGGAGATGCTTTAATTTACTTTAGGGGAAAAAAAAAGGGTGGGGATTAAACAGGATATTTCATTTTAGTACTCGAGGGTTTTCTGAAGCATACTCTCTTCAATCATGTCAAACATTGTCTGCAAATTCTTTTCCTATTAAATACATCATTTGAAGTATATATATATATATATATATATATATGTATATAATATGATATTATATATGAAGAAAGGGACAGGCTCTTCTGCTGCAGCATATAAAGGGTGTGAATCAATGACCCAATGCCGTACGCATCCATGCAAGGCGTCTTTTTAACATTTTTACATTTTTTGAAGTCATTTCTACCCTCAGTTGCAAGAACCAATCCCAGCATTCGGCGACACATCCAGCAGGAGAGAAGGGGACGTGGCAGCAGTGCTAGTATCCAGTCAGGAATCATGTTTTGGGGCTAAATATGCATTTAAATTCAGGCTGACGTGATTTTAGACAAGTCAGATTTCTGCTTGGGAACTTTACTTTGCATACTGACGGGTCTAAGAAGTTATAAAGAACTCAGATTAAGGACTTTACACAGTCAGATTGTACCTTTACACGGCAACCTGGACATTAGTCTTATGTCTTCATACAATTGCTAATGATGGGATTTACGGTGCATATGGGCGCGTTCGAATCTGCGATCCATTCTCCTGAATTGTTTGGATACCCTTTCCTTTGTTTACCCGAGTGGCAAAAGCGTTATTGCCTCCTCTCCGTCTGTTGCAGAATACCAGGAGTGTGAACATGATGTGACTGTCCTACTAAACCGGGCCCGCGGGCCGAGAGTCGTATTGGAATGATTAATGTAGGTCTTGTTTGGCTTCGGCCGTAAAGAGAGAGAGACTTCCTAATAGCTGGCTTATTTACACCAGCAGCCCGACAGCTATTTTAAGCCCACGCTCGACATTACTGCAGTGTCGTTCATTCCAGAGGCTCCCTCCAGCAATATTTAGCTCCTCGCAAACCCCGAGGCCAGCGGGTGCACAGCGGGCGCAGTATTCCCCCGGCGTGGCGTTGTGTCCGCCACGTCGCGGTGTCACTATAATGCCCCCCCTCATCGGGCCCTGAGTGTTTGGCGTCGCCGCTTGCCCGCGTGTCATCCATCTGGAGCCTCGGCGGACGCCACAGCACTGCCAGCTCGTTGAGCCAGCGCGACCAGCGGCGGGAGCTGCCAACACAGATGGCACTGAGCGCCGAGTCAAGGCTGTAGTAGTGACGCACGCGTCTGATGTCATTTTTTTTATTTTCCACCATCCAGTCACCCACAATTGAAACAGAATTCTTTTTGTTTTTCACAATTCGAAATGCGTTTTTTTTTTTTTTTTTTTTACTGACGCGACAAAGCTAAAGCTAAAAATTCCCCCCGTTATAAATGTAAGGCCTGTGCAAAGAAGCAACTTGAAAATGTGTTGCTCGTTCGCTTCCCTCTCCATAAACAGCCACCTTTCCAGGTATCAACTTTGAAATGCTATGCCGCCCACGTGTATACATGTGTCACGTTGACAAAATCCCCAGGATTCCACAGTAGAAGCGAGATGATGTGAACGCTTCCACCCGCGCATCTCTTCGTGGTATCGAAATAAATAACCTGCCAGCAATACAGCCAGCAAGCAGGCCGGCTCTCAGCTGAAGGGCCCGCAGTGCAGAAGTTATAATGTGAAGTGCTTTGTCTGAAGAAAGGAAAGACAATTGTCACAGAAGGCAACCTCTTGCTATCAGTCATTCATCTTCTTGCTCAGTCTTTGATACTCAAATGATGACTTTTATTTTCACTCTTAAGGGATGAGTTATTTTGGGTTGAGCACTGCAGCTCCGTTAGCAGCAGATCGAGTCAGGTTTATTTTTCAAGTCAGATTTATTTTATGTACGCGGCGGCAAATCACAACGGAGTCGTCCGATGGCACTTACCGTGTCGAGCACGTCGCGGCCGCGCTCTTTGAAATGATCGACAGAAGCCCAAGACTTGAGCAAGCGCTTGGCAGCGGCGGCGAGGAATCAGACGCCTTTTACCGCTTCAGCCTTTCACAGAGCCAAGCGGGGGTCCTTCTGCCTCGACCGCTTGGGGTATAAAGTGAGAGAGAGAACGCGATAGAAGGACAGGGAAATAGAAATAAGGAGTGTGACGGAGACAGGGGGTCGGGTGGGACAGGCACAAATGATCTCATACTCATAATAACAATGGCGCTAACAGTTACATGCTAGCAGCTGGCATGATACAATACTAGCTTGAATACTCACATACATAACAGACATAGACATAGGGCAGACACAGACATAACTGGTGAACGCCTGGTGGGACTGCTGCAGTAGATGAAGCCATGCCCCCTGCAAACCTGTGACATGAGAGTAAGCGAATGGCAGCACGACTAAGGACTACCAGCCTTTCTCAAAAAGAAAGGTTCTCTGTCTTTTCTTGGACAAAGAGATTAGCCGCATCACTTTAAATGTAAAGATATGTATGAGTAAAAGTGGGGTTTCTGTGTGGAACCATTACCCACCTACACAGATGCTCAGTCTATGGAGGCAGATACGCCGGTGTCACCCGAACGCTGATGTTGAGGCTCTATTCTTGTTAGCATGTAGGCGTCAGTACGATCAGTGGACTCAGGGGACAAATGTGTCACCCGCTGCAGTCCTGAACTCACAGAACATACAGGCGTCAGAACACGGAGGCGATGTTTTCTCTTGTTCAGCGTTGTTTTTTGTTTTTTGTTACAGTTACGAGAAATACTTCCTGGTGTGTTCCCTCACCCACAATGGAAAGAACCTGTTCAAACCGGTGCAGTCCAAGAGAGTGGGAACGTACAAGAGCTACTTCTACCACATCAAATGGGACGAGCTGTAAGCGTTTGGACTCGGCCGGAGCGGCCCTTTTTTTTTTTTTTTTTTTTTTTTTTTTTTTTTTCCCCGTTTTTCTCTCGCTTTTTCCCCCAACCACCCCCCCCCCCCCCCCCGCCTCTGCCCGGGACAACTTCCCCATAACGGGCCCTGTGCCCCCCCCGGGGTCCCCCCCTGGC
>CAAKHD010013317.1:12884-35888 GCA_901007705.1 Fistularia tabacaria | reverse complement strand
GAATACATCATTTGCTATCATGGATGGATTCTAAATACACATTTAGATATTAAGCAATGGATGTAACTTCGCCAAATCGAAGGTTTTAAAGGTGTCTTTTCTGTGTGTGTGTGTTGTGTGTGTGTGTGTGTGTGTGTGTGTGTGTGTGTGTGTGTGTGTGTGTGTGTGTGTGTGTGTGTGTGTATTTATGCACACACGGTATATATTTGTAAAATCCTCTTGGCCTCAGCAAATCCATTAGACATTAGAAAATATTATTAAAAAAAAAATTACAATGATAAAAATGTTACATTACCAATGAAAGCCATTCAGAAGTAATTCATAAATCCTCAAGAAACTGCCCCGTCCCTCACCAAAAATTGCCTCTGAAACACATGAAACATGAAAAAAGAGCTAAAATATCGGAGGAAAACATCAGCAGCAAACGGTCCAATGAAAATATCAGCTGAAAATCAAAAAGGAACGAACTGAAACCACCTGATACTCGTCTGGGAATTAAGTTAAAAAATATAAAGTGGCCAAAAAAAATTTGGGCAGAAGGAGTCAGACGTACTCCTCGGGTTGTTTGTACTCTTTGCGGTAAAACAAGCGATTTTCCCGCTCGCCTCGGTATTCGAAACAAAAACACTGCGTTTTATCATTTAAGCTCCTTGTCAAATTGTATTACTGACCCCCAGAGTCATCTTTAGTTTAAACCAGTAAAACCAGAGGGAAGTGAAGTACACGCATCTCCGCCAAGGTCAGCATCCCGACGTCAGAACTCCACTCCATCTCCCAAAAAATATAACATACGGGGTTTTTCTTTCTCTCATAAAGTCAAACAGAAAAGCAAACCCAGGGTGAAAAGTCCGGAGGCGGAGGTTGATAATCAACTGTCCGTGTGAATTCAAGTCGCCTTGGAGAAGCGAAAACTGAGTTCATCAATGTGCCTGTCGCCATCAGGTGGATTTCCCCAACTCGCCGACGGACATTCTGTACGTGGGACCCCAGGAGGCCCCGAGCCCGGAGCCCTGTCCGCTGGAGGACCTGGACCCGGACCTCCGACGCAAGCTGGAGAAAGTCTGCAGCCGGGCGTCCAACTTCGGGTAGAGCGATTCGCCCCTCGCGTTTGGCAGAAGCGTTAAATCTTGATCCGCGGGAATGGTTTCAGTCTATGCCACCGGACAGATGGTCCTCGTGTTGCCGGGGCTTGATGTGCAAAACAGACGCTCAGAGGGGAAAATGTACAACTAAGCCAGAGGCCCCCCCGACGCGGCTGTTCGGCGATAACCTCCGAGGCTGTAATTAAAGTGTCAGAACTCGATGTCGAATTTGTATTGGAGGGGTTTTCTATGTGCCTTGACCTGTGAAATACCCACAGTAGCACATGGTTGAAGCTAGATCCGTTTTTTAACCCCTCTTTTATTGCCTTTTTTGGCTTTCCATCAGACCACCCCAAAAAAACGGTGTATTTTCTAAAAAGATTGCCGCAGTCTTCTGAACGTTCTCCCCCCCAGCTGCTCCCGAACCTCCGGCAAAAACACTCTCCTGTTGCGCGCCGCCGGCCAACTCTCCCGCTGCCCTGCCAAACACCCATGAGAGTGCGTGGTCACAGAGCGCTCCCTCATGGGTCGTCGGTGTTGCTTTTGCTAACCTCAGAGTCCGAGGTGTTTGGGACGTACTTCCAAAGAGTGGCCATCGCCCAAAGCTCTCCGAACCTCTCTTCAAGGAATGAAGAGGTTCCCTCGGCCCGTTGTTGTCCGGGTTCCAACGCTGCTTAGGAGATTATGCAAATTGGGCCATAGGGGCATTTGGAAAAGCGATTCAAGCGGGACGTCTCACCGTTTCGTAATTCCTGCCAGATACCCGTCCTCTGTTGAAGCGCTCAGCAAGGATCTGGACCACCTCATTGGTCTGTCTGCCATGCTCTGTCTTCTGTGACTCCCACCTTGAAACAAATCACAGTGGTCCACTATGCATGGTCCCTTTGAGTCCTCACACTCTGTTAACCCTCTTGGAGTTGGAGGGTGACCCAGTTACCCCTGAAGTAGAGGTCCCAAAAGTAGCTCCCTGTTACGAAGGGACGCCAAAAACGGTGACTCGTCCTTTCATTGCGTCGCAGATGTGGCCCTTCGACATGTTGTTAGTTTTCTCGTGCGGGTCAGGGGGTCTTCGGTGTCATGTGACGTGGTGATGTCTTTGCAATCATCCAGTGGAGCACAGCTGGTTTGTTCTGTATTTGTGTGGGATTTTTTTTTCGTAGAGTCACATGGAAATTCAGACCCCTCCCCCCTCATTGGCCGAGAGGCGGGGTCCAACCCGGACCGGTCGCCTGTCAATCACAGGGCCACGCGCGGAAACCATTCTCGCCAATTCACTCTCCCTCTGACCTCCTGCGTACGAGCACGAGGAGATGTAGTTTCCTGTCGGACTCGGCCGGGGTCCCGACCGGCGCCCGCTTTGGTGTTAAAATATCCACGTATTGAAATTCCTCGAGATTTGTTGGTAATATTTTGCACCACTGACCTTCCAATCGCGTTCCCGTTGGGGGG
Organism: Fistularia tabacaria; assembly: GCA_901007705.1. Lineage (NCBI taxonomy): Eukaryota > Metazoa > Chordata > Actinopteri > Syngnathiformes > Fistulariidae > Fistularia > Fistularia tabacaria. The sequence goes on along the minus strand of CAAKHD010013317.1, from coordinate 33,357 downwards.
TTCTTCGGTCGTTTCCTCTTCTCCGTCTGCTGAAGTCGTTTCATCTGCTGGATACATTTACTCCAGTTCGCCCAGGTTTTCCTCCATAATTCTAATTTATTTTTTCCGTCCGTCTCCAGTCTGAAGCGTGCCGACCACCAGCTCCTGTGGGACCACCGTCTCCACTGTCGCAGGGATCACCCCGGCAGCCTCCCCAAGGTCCTAGTCAGCGCGCCCAGCTGGGACTGGGCCAGCATGGCCCACATTCACTCCCTGCTGCACCACTGGCCCACGCTGCCGCCCGTCACCGCGCTCGAGCTGCTCGACTCCAAGTACGTCCCCCTCCCCCGTCCCCTTCCGGAGTTTTTACCCGCCGACTGATTTTTTTTGTTTTGTTTTTATTTACTCACGCAGGTTTGCGGACACCGAGGTGAGAGGCGTGGCCGTCAGCTGGATCGAGAAGAGCAGCGACGACGAGCTGGTCGATTACCTGCCGCAGCTGGTGCAGGTGAGTCCCCGGGAACACACAAACTGATCGAAATAATAAATCGACCGCAATCGTCACATGTAGTTGGGCGTTGACTTACGAGCGCATCGAGTTTTCAGACATACTAGCCGACGCTCTGTAGATTTTGATTTTTTCTTTGTTATTTAAGCCGAGATCTGACTTAGGATGAGCGTTTGACACCGACGTGGCCGCTGCTGTCTGTGAAGTGTTGTCTAAAATCACTCTGACGCGCCACCTCATCGTGGAAAAAAACACGAGCGAGGTGTGCATGTCGCTGACACCGTGAAGAGATGGAGAAGTTGTCAGTGAGATACCGTAACCGAGAATATCTGTGAGAAGGCAGGAGACATTTGAGGGGATTTGGTCAACGGACGGGGCATCGAACGAGTCATTCAAAGCCGGTCGGGGACGGTTTGATGGTTTTAAAAAGAGGAGCGACATTCACTCCGTCCATAAATGAAGTTTAGACATAAAGTAGCAAAGGGCTAAACACATTTAGCTACACAAATGAAAAAACCCTGTTCTTCAAGGTAAGTGCATTTAATAAAACCAGTTTATTTCTGTTCATTTACTATCATTTTTGATACATTGTTTGTTATTTATGAAGTACATTTTTCTTATTAATAAACACCAAATTTAATTTGACATACGAGCAAAATGAGTTACGAGCTCGGTTACCAATTCATCTGCTAAGTCAAAGTATTATTGAATTTCCGTTTTGCCCTCCATTCCTTTTTAGGCCTTGAAGTTCGAGTGCCACTTGAAGAACGCCCTCGTCATGTTCCTGCTGTCCAGAGCGCTGGGCAACATCAGCATCGCGCACTACCTTTACTGGTGAGTCAGTCGCGGCTCGGAGAAGCCCCACACCGGACTCAGATCTAAGACTAAGATGTCCGCAGGCTGCTGAAGGACGCCGTGCAGGACCCGGCGTGGGGGCGGCGTTATGACCAGGTGCTGGGCGCCTTGCTGTGCCTGTGCGGGGCCAAGCTGCGGGCCGAGCTGGACACGCAGACCCAGCTGGTGTCGCTGCTGGGAGCCGTGGCCGAGCGGGTCCGACAGGCCGGGGGCTCCACCAGACAGGTCCGTGTGTCTTCAGACTCGGTTTTAGATTTTTTTGAAAAATCACGGGGAAAAATGTGACGATTAAATTGGCAGATACTCCTTTAAAATGAGCAAGAAAGACATCCTCACGAATAGTCAATATCAGTATAAAATATCAGACAATTTGCAAGAAAATCACTGCGACCAAAATGCAGGAATGTACTACCTTTGCCAGTTTTTGATTGCCGTAACATCCAAATCCTCCAGCACGAAATCAAGTATTTTGTTTGCGTCCAGGTGGCGCTGCAGGAGGGCCTGGAGAACGTCCAGAACTTCTTCCAGAGGAACAGCTGCCGACTCCCTCTCTGCCCGAGTCTGGTGGCCAAGGAGCTGAACACCAAGGTCGGGACCCCTTGTATTTAACGTAGAACGCTCAAAGGTCACCGTGCACGAGCAGGTTTATCTTCCCGACCGTGAATCTTTGGCCGCGCAGGACGTGCACGTTCTATTATTCATCAGCTCTGCTGCGGTCGGGGGAAAGTGCCGCTTCTCGCGAATTGAGCCTCTCGGAAATTAGCCAATAACTTCACCGAGATGCCTCGAGTGCATGTAATAGAATGAATAAATACACGAATAAGCAAAGTGTCGGATCCTGACGGAAACATCGGGGCCGTAGTCGGCCCTCTGCTGATCAGTCAGCATCTGCCAATCAATCCTGATATGGAAACAGTGGTTCCTTGTTTCCAAACGAAAGTCCGCGAATTAATGACCATATTTGTATTTTATTATTCATATATATATATTTAAAGGTTTATGAGCCTCCCCACACTGTTATTAACCTTTCCCATACTCTTATAATCACTTCCTATGCTGAATGCATGCTAAGCGCCAGAGATGCTACAGTCGCTGAGCCAATCAGACTTCATGATACGGAATGCCATGCTCTGGTTGGTCACCACCCTGGTCGCCACCCTTAAATGCCCATTTTACCATAAAAATAATTAACAAAATAAAGAGAATTAAAAAAAAAAATTATACCAAAATAAACTATTGAGAAAAATACCAAATACCAAAATAACAAAAAATCTGTGATTTTTTTTTTTTTTTTGCTATTTTCTCAATGAGACTGTGAGAGGTGAACAGCGATATGGCGATGGACTACTTTGAACGTCTGACCATTATGTGATGAGCGTTTCATTGAAATACAGACGTCAGCTGACGTCGATCGGGGATTGCTCACCATTCAAAACCCCAATATTTTTCGCCATCACGGTTGCATCCGTTGTCCGTCGAAGATGCGTCGAAATGACCCGATGAGAAGTCATTGGAGTATCCGACTCTGTCTGCGCAGGCTTGCTCTTTCTTCAACTCCAACGCCGTTCCCCTCAAGCTGGCCCTGGTGAACGCCGACCCGCTGGGCGAAGAGATCAATGTCATGTTCAAGGTGCAGCACACACACACACACACACACACACACACAAACACACACACACACACACACACACACACACACACACACACACACACACACACACACATGAATTGCGGGCATGCAGGCCACAACAGCACCGAGGGGGAGCTGCCTTGATTTGTTTACGCTCTCAGCCGGAGAGGGCGCCCCCTTGTGTGGTCAGAGTGACACACACCCCCCAAAAAACTGAGCATAGATATGTGGGCGTCAGGTGGGAGAGGACCTGCGGCAAGACATGCTGGCCCTTCAGATGATCCGCATCATGGACCGCATCTGGCTGCAGGAGGGCCTGGATCTCCGCATCGTCAACTTCAAATGCATCTCCACGGGAAAGGACAAAGGTAACGCGCACCTCCAACTGGGTGACAAAGCAACCTTGAAAAAAGAGAAATATTGAAAAGTCCCGTGTGTCCCGTGTCCCCCGCCGCCGCCCCCAGGCATGGTGGAGCTGGTCCCTTCCTCCGACACCCTGAGGAAGATCCAGGTGGAGTACGGCGTCACCGGATCCTTCAAAGACAAACCCCTGGCCGAGTGGCTGCGCAAGTACAACCCCGCCGAGGACGAGTACGAGAAGGTGCGACAACAAAACACCATTTACTTTATCAGAACTTGATGTTTTTACAAAAATACATCCAGACCATCTTTTTCTCTATGAAGTACTTGTGTTCTTAATTTCCTTAAAAAACGATTTTTTTTTTTTATTGTTGTTTTTTTTACCACTTTGTCACTTTTACCGTTTTCCTTTTTGTCCCTTTTAAAACTGTATTGCATGTATATGAACATGTCTCTACGGTGTCCTTTAGTCTGGAGTCATACAACTTACATTTATTTTTCTTCTTATTATCTTTATTGACATTCAGTTTCAAAAATGACATGAAAATACCACGAATAACTTACCAGTCGGTCTGAAGAAAACAACAGAATATCCATTCTAGATTATCGAGAAAATCAAAGATGATTTTAGATACAGAAATCTACAGAATAACTGGAATTACCAAATCATAAAAAAAAAAAAAAAACACTTTGTGTTTTATCGTTCAATATGAAGTCTGTGAATCTGCTGGCTGAGCACTCAATGGTTTTGTCTGTGTGTTTAGTGTTTCACAAAGATCAGCATTGCTGTAAATACATCCACTGTGAAGAACTGCCTCATCTCATCCCGTACCTACTCCGCTGTCATCCCTTGAATCTGACACGTGGTTTCCTTTGCTCACTCTGGAGTCTCCCCTCCTCCCCACAGGCCTCGGAGAACTTCATCTACTCGTGCGCGGGCTGCTGCGTGGCCACCTACGTGCTGGGGATCTGCGACCGTCACAACGACAACATCATGCTGCGCTCCACCGGTCACATGTTCCACATCGACTTCGGCAAGTTCCTCGGCCATGCCCAGATGTTCGGCAGCTTCAAAAGGTGAACTTCAAACATGGCCGGCCGGCATCGGCGCCCGCGTAAAAGTCGTTTATCCTTGTCCAAAACCGAGGAGCCGAGCGTGACCCCTCTCCCTCTCCGCCCCCCCCCCAGGGACCGGGCGCCGTTTGTCCTGACCTCCGACATGGCCTACGTCATCAACGGCGGCGAGCGGCCCACCAGCCGCTTCCAGCTGTTCGTGGACCTATGCTGCCAGGCCTACAACCTCATCCGCAAGAACTCCGGGCTTTTCCTCAACCTGCTGTCGCTGGTGAGGGAGACGGACGAGCGGGACAGCTTCGGGAATCCAATCACGCACGAGATTTAAATGTGAATCAACAAGAACAAAAAAAATCATCGGAGAAATTTCCAAAAACAGCGAATCCACTCACTCACCATGGAGACATACAAGCAGTAACCCGCTCATTCACATTTTTCAAGACCTACAAATTCCCTCACTCATTCGAACATCGTACAGACGTCAAAGCATTCACACGTCAGAAGGAGACACAACCATTCACTCACTCATTCACACCTGGTATAGAGACATAGACGATTCGCCGTTTCATTTTCACCATCATCTGGACAAAGAAGCATTCACCCTCTCATTCACGTATCATATCGAGACATCCAACTATTCACCCTCTCATTCAAACATCGTACAGACATACAACCATTCACTCTCTCATTCACGCATCGATTAGACAAACAAATATTCACCCTCATTTACACTCCAGTATTCCACGAGTGGAGGAATAGTTGGATGTCTCAATATGACAGGTGAATGAGAGGGTGAATGCTTTTATGTCTATAGGACAGGTGATTGAGAGAAGACATTCAATCATCAATCCTCTCATTCACACGTCAGACAGAAACAACCGACCATTCATTGTCTCATTCAATCTAGTTCAATCCAGTGTGTTTGCTGTGTACATTTGGGAATTAAAAGAAAACTTGTCAACACACGCACACACACTTACACGTCAGTGTCTCCTTTCTACCTGAATTCACATTTGCCACATCCTACCGCCTCTTACCTCACCCCCCCCCCCCTTCCGCATTTCCATCCTTTCTGTAACGTCAGTCTATTTTTGTCCGAAGGCTTCTCTTCTCCATCCTGGCATATCTTGCTTAAACTCCTCTGGGATTTGATTCATATCTTCATTCTTCCACGTCGACGCCACCACAAACCCGTGAGACGGCGCTGGCAAAGTGAAAGTAGTTTTGTCCTCCTGATAAAATACCATACGCCGCCACTGCCATCCTCGGACTGTTTATTTATAGAACTGTTCTTTCACTCTCCTGTCATTTTTTTTTTTTCTAAATCACATTTTAAACCCCACTTTCACAAGAATGTGTGCATTAAATGAACATTTAAGAAGACAGTGACAGATTAAAAACAACAAAGATAATTTGAACTTTGTGTTTTGACGTTGGAATACATCATTTGCTATCATGGATGGATTCTAAATACACATTTAGATATTACGTAATGGATGTAACTTCGCCAAATCGAAGGTTTTAAAGGTGTGTGTGTGTGTGTGTGTGTGTGTGTGTGTGTGTGTGTGTGTGTGTGTGTGTGTGTGTGTGTGTGTGTGTGTGTGTGTGTGTGTGTGTGTATGTGTGTGTGTGTGTGTGTGTGTGTGTGTTTCAGATGACGTTGTCGGGCCTCCCGGAGCTGACCGGCTCCCAGGACCTGAAGTACGTCTTCGACGCCCTGCAGCCCCACAACACGGACGCCGAGGCCACCATCTTCTTCACCAGGTTTGGCGGACGGTCCCCTCTTATTGAAAATAAAAATAAATTGATTAAAATAAATTGATTATGATTAGAATATACATATAATTATAAACCTCAAGGGAAGTAAAGGACATGATGAAACCAGTGCCCACGGTTGTCTTTGAAAGTGCTGTTATCCTGGCTGTTATGTCATGCTCAGATCAGACACTAGGTGGCGGTAAAATCAAGAAAAACAAATCCGCGGCAACCCGAAACATCCTGGAAGCACTGCAGTCTTTATCCACTGCAATTTGAAATTTGAAAAGTCAAACACAAACATCAACTTTAAAATGGCGTCTTTCCCTTCTCAGGCTGATCGAGTCCAGCCTGGGCAGCGTGGCCACCAAGTTCAACTTCTTCATCCACAACCTCGCCCAGCTGCGGTTCTCGGGCCTGCCGGCGAACGACGAGCCCATCCTCTCCTTCTCCCCCAAGACCTACACGCTGAAGCAGGAGGGCCGCATCCACCACGCCTCCATCTTCTCCTTCCAGAAGAGATACAACCCCGACAAGCACTATGTGAGCCCTGTGTTTCCTGGAAAATGAGATCCGGTGGTGTCAGAATATACGTTTCTATCTGGTATTGACAGAGAAGTCTCTCCTCCCCCCTTGCAGACGTACGTTGTGAGGCTCCTGAGGGACGGTCACAACGAGCCTCAGTTCCTCTTCCGCACTTTTGACGAGTTCCAGGAGCTCCACAACAAACTCACCATCCTTTTCCCGCTCTGGAAGCTGCCCAGGTCAGACACGAGCCCCGTGTTTTTACAATTCCATCTGATCAGCAGGGAGATATTTCTGTACATAGTCTGAACCACGCTGGATTATTCATGCATTATCGGCACTGTTTATCCCGCTGTCAGGGTCATAAGGGGGCGGAGCCTAACCCATTTGTTATTGGCCGAGAAGCGGGGTTCACCGTGGACCAATCACAGGGCCACATGTAGGGACAAACCAATCGCACTCTCATTGACACGTCATTTAGAGACACACAAACCCTTACAATGCTCATTCATGGGCCATATGCAGACAAAGATTCACCCTCTCATCCAGACGTTACAGAGAGACATTCAACCCTTCACCATACATTCACAGAAACGCTGTGCTGCCCGGACTTTCCATCTCTTCAGAATTCACAAAACGATAAGGATCAGTGTCCTTTACTTCATCCTGGAAATGCACACCTTTGACTAATGACAATAATTTCACAATCATTCATGAGTTCATCCAGTTAAAAAAAAAAAGAAAAATCATCGAGAATGCACTGGAAAATAAGCGACAAATCAACTAGCCGTGTTTATGAAATTGTATATTTTGGAGAATTTGTCACAGGTTCTCTGGCTGAGCTCTTTTATGTAAGTGCTTATTCAAGGTGGAACTCAGACACTTTGGTTTCATGCTGTTGTGAGTTTGATACGACGCGTTGATATCGAGAAACAGGCACTCGGGACGTCTTCATCGCGTCTCCGCATCTCCAAGCTTCTCGCAATAAAGGGCATTTTTATTTCACGCAGTGTGCGTGTGATTCCGGCCACAGTGTGATATGATGATACGATCTGACAATAACCGCCAACAGCTTCCCGAACAAAATGGTGCTCGGTCGCACCCATATCAAAGAGGTGGCCGCCAAGAGGAAGCTGGAGCTGAACAACTACATCCACAATCTGATGAGGAGCTCCACGGAGGTCACACAGGTACGCGCGCACACACACACACACACACACACCAGTCTGTATGTTAAAGATTGCACTGATCTGCACAAACGACAGCATATCTCCCGCTGTCTTTCCTTCCAGTGTGACTTGATCTACACCTTCTTTCATCCGATTGCACGGGATGACAAGACAGAGGGATTCGAGACCCCCCCCAAAGCCCCAGGTGACCCCCCTCCCTTCTTTTCAGCCATCATTAGAATTACCAACGCCTGGCAGCGAATAAATAATGCACCCAAGAAGAGAGTAGAATAGAATATTCCTTTAATGGTTCCCACAGTTGGGAAATTTCTACCACTCACAGCAGGAAGTGGACAGTGCGAGAAAGAAGTTATGAAAAATAGAAAACTAAAAATAAATAGAATAAACAAAATATATATAAACAGTATAGACATTGTATAACAAGTTGCAACTAAACTATATATAGACAGTATATAAACAGTATAAACATGTGCAAAGGTGGCAACTTGCAGCGAACAACGAGGCAGAGCAGTAGCTCTGGTGTCTGAGTGAGTGCTGAAGGAATGGACAAATGAGTGAATGAATGAAAGAGTGAAGAGAGAGAGTGTTTCCGTATTTTCCGGACGATAGAGTCCATCGGAATGAAAGCCGCACCCACTACATTTTAAAAGAAAAACATTTTTTTAAATATATTGGCCGCACCGGACTGTAAGCCGCAGATATCCACGTTGGGAGAAGAGATATTTACACAGAAAGGTATTTGTAAAAGTTTATCTCCATACCTTAATTGCTTGTTTCCAAACGGTGCCTGGAACGCGGTAGGAAAACGGAAAAGTCACTGATGGGTTTCTTCATTCGTTTTCTCATTCACACGTCATATCGAGGCAATCATTCACCCTCTCGTTCATGTCATATAGAGACATACAAGCATTCAACCTCACAGTCACACATCTTGTAGACACAAACAATTCAATCTCTCATTTCCAAATCAGAGACACACAACCATTCACACACTCATTCTTTAGTCATACAAAGACATACAATCATTCACTCACTCATTCATTTTTGCCAAATACAGGCAGCCAATCGTTCACCCTCTCATTCACCGCTCACAGAGAGACCACCAGTAATGATAATATTAATAATTCTGAAGTATTTCTCAAAACCACCGTGCCAGTTCCATTCTTTGCAGGCCCCTGTATGAAATTGTTCGGGGACCAATTCGACCCCCCGAGTTTTTTACGCACATGGATTTCAGGGCCTTTTCTTTCTTTGCCGACTAGAAACTTTTTTTCGTCTCGGCAGCTCCTCACTTTGCGTCCGTTTCTGTCTGGCGGTCGTCTCCGGAGACGCCGGGCTGGATCAGCGTGACCCGGTCTTTGTAAACAGAGGCGTAAAACAAGGCTGGCCGTCGCCGGTGCTCCCTACGCTCAAGGGTCGATTGCGCGAACATCTCCCAACATCCCCCGCTGCGTGTTAGCCAGCTGTTAAAAGGTCTGTGTGGTCGGTTTGTTGCAGAGCCGCCGCTGAGTCCCACTTCAGGCCGGGTGGAGGGAGAGGTGAAGCTGTCCATCTCCTACAGGAACAGCACTCTGTTCATCATGGTGATGCACATCAGGGACCTGGTAAGAACGCCGCCTCGGCGTCCCATCAGCAAATCATCACCCGAAAGCGCCGGCCGCTCCTCGGTACTCTGTCCCTCTTTGTCCCGCCAGGTGTCCGAAGAGGGAGCCGACCCCAACCCCTACGTGAAAACCTACCTGCTTCCCGATCCGCACAAGACCTCCAAGCGCAAGACCAAGACCTCCCGGAAGACCAGGAACCCCACCTTCAACGAGATGGTAGGGGAAACACTCGCAATCGTGTGTGTCGTCCCCCCCCCCCGTCGTGTCATGCAGGTTATTCACCCGATCTTCTACCTCCTCTTCCTTTGCAGCTGGTGTACAGCGGCTACAGCAAGGAGACCCTGGGCCTGCGCGAGCTGCAGCTGAGCGTGCTCAGTGCCGAGTCGCTGCGCGAGAACTACTTTCTGGGCGGCATCACGCTCAGGCTCAAAGACTTTGACCTCAGCAAGGAGACGGTCAAGTGGTACAAGCTCACGGCCGTCCCCTACTTCTAGCCCCCGCTCCCGTGCCCACCTCCCGCCCGGGACTCTGCGGTCCGATCACACAGGGAGGGGGGGGGGGCCTTACTTGAAAATCCTGCTCACCTCAGATTTCACGAACTTCATAACTTTTGGCTTTGAAACCAACCGCTCCCTCCCAACACCACCGCCCCATCTCCACGAATCAACTCCCAGAAGGAGTGATCCTCAGTTGCTCGCCCGCTTCCGCCACAAGTGAATCTTTGCCGTTTTTACATTTCTGATCGGAAGAATCCGCGACATTTATCAGACATTTGTTTTTTTTTATTTTCCATGACAGTTTCCATTCATGGCAGCACAGCGCTCGGTTGCTCCATCGCCCGATATCCGCAGAATCGCGCGGCAGGAACACCCGCTTCGTTTGTTCACGTTCGGAAGCCAACAACTTTTAGCATCACGACATCATAGCGGCAACAGCCCTACCTGTTGGGTTCACCCGGTTATCGTTCAGAAATACTGCGTTTCACCCACTTTCACCCCCCCATTAGGCACGAAACCTTCCCTCGGGCACCCCGTTTCCTCCCTCCCTCCGAGACGGCTCCCACCATGAACCATCCCCCTCTCTCGAACACAGAGCCGTGACGTTTTGTACATTTTGATATCCGAGGACCAAAAAACGGCTCGCTTTTTTTTTTGTTTTTTTCCAGACGAGTACATATAGGTGGATTTTTTTTGTTTTTTTTTAAGAACAGGGACTTTTCTAATGAGGAAAAAAAATCAGTTTCCCGCTCCGACAATTCTCTCGAGTAGAGCGGTTCAGCCCCCCCCCCCCTTCCCTCCAGAGGAACGTGCCAAAAAGTAGCGAGAGGGACGACAGTTCAAGTGGCTCCCCCCTCCAGGGTGCCTTTTTTCTTTCTTTTTTTTTTTTTTTGTGCTCACAATCTCTTTGTAATGCTCAACTTGGCCTTATTGCGAGACATATTTTATTAACAATGTGATATGAGCTTATTATTAAAAACAAACAAAAAAAAAAAGAAATCTATATTCTGTAAAGCTATCTCAGGTCCGGTGGCCGACTAGCACCCTGAGATTTATTTTTGTTTTTGTTTTTTTAATATATATATAATAGTGGAATTCCACTTAACGGACACTACCAGGTCTCTCTCTTTCTCCTTGTGGTATTACTTGACTCTGAACACAGCACACCTTTAGGGGAAATTGTATCATAAGCTTCGAAACATGCTCTCGTCAGCGCCCCGGATGAAGAGGTCGCAGCCGCTCGAGTCACTTCGTTGCCTTCCGGTGGTCGTGAACCCCCCCTCCCACACACACACACACACACACACACACACACACACACACACATAAACACATTTCAGACTCTTAATTTTCTGCCGGTGGGTGTCTTTAACACCTGGAGTGGTGGTTGGGGGGGAAAGGAACACTGCCAGTGACGTCCAGATCCAGACGGAAAGAACAAAGATAACATTCTGAACGTCGAGGGAATTTCATGCAAAGTAAAACGTGCATCAGCGAAGGCAACTATTACCTTCAACCATCTTCGGAAAAAAAAAACAAAAAAGGGAACAAGAACCTGAGCGAAATTAGCTGCTTCTCTCTGCTAGCTAACTATAAGGTTGTTAATGTTTAATTCCAAAAAAAGAAATCTTAAAGTGTGTTTTTAAGAACAGATCATCTTCAAGACAATGATCTACGAGCAGCACTCACTTTAAATATCACTGACTTGATCCACTCTTTTAGTTTCTGTACAAAGAGCGCAAACAGAGTTTGTATTAACATGGCCAGTTATTTATTCTTAATTGGTGACCTGTAACCCGAATGGATCAGTGTGTACTGTAATCCTTCTCTCCTCAAGCAAATTAAATGTTTTTGGAACAAATAATCATTTTGTCTTGTTTTCAGTCGACCCATTCACACACACGCGCACACCGACGGCGTCATCGAGAGCAACTGGAGGTCCAACCATCTGACTATGAGGATCTATGAGGTTAAATTTGGGAGTTATGTTGTTACTGCTCGTTTGGACGATACATTTCATCGCTGTCTATTCAAAAGAAAGTGTTCTGAGTTTACCGACTGCGTGTTTCGGGGCGGCCGAAGCCTGAGAACCTGGAGAGAACATGCAAACTATGCAGAAAGCATCCCACACACCACCCTAGTACAGTCCAGTGCTGAACACCTTGATATTTGGGATTTTTGTATCAGATTTAGTTTCATGTAACACAATGGCATCATGTTCAGATTCCCCCTGTCTTCCGTGGATGCGTCTTAACAGTGTTTTAAAAATCAATTGTTGCGGGGCCAACCTCTTGCCCAGTGTCAGCTTGGAAAGGCTCACCCTGTGACCTTGAATGCAAGATAAGCGGCATCTTAATGAATAAATTGAATGAATAACAAAAAACAACTCGATACATATTTTTTTAATGCTGCCGCATGCATGCTGCAAGAAGGAGCGGTACTGCAGGTTTTTCATTCCATCTGCTGCAGAAATATTTTTTGCACTACCCCACTACCCGACTCACCACTCTTGTCTGTGCAATATTCATATTCATATTTGGATTATACTCGTGTATTCTCCAGGACACCTTACTTACTATCGTTTCATTTTTACTAGCCACATCTCCTGCTCTACACCTGTTATTTCTATAACCATTCCCTGCACAAGGAATTTCTTCTATTTCTTTTTATATTTTGTATACATTTATATATATTGCACACAGTATTTGTTTTTTGTATCTATATCCTTTATTTGTATTTGGTTCCTATTGTTGCTATTTGCAGTTTTTTACCATGTAATGCTGCTGTGACAATTGTATTTCCCAATCATGGGATCAATAAAGTAGGTCTAATCATATCACATGTGACAAATCTGGAAGAAAAAAAAAGCAGTGGCATTAAAAATGATAATAATTAGCCAGTAATGAAACATTAAGAGATAAAACTCAACATCTCAAAATTAAAAGAAAAAAGATTAAGTGAATCAACAAAGAGACCTGACTTCATTATTGTTTTCTTTTTAGTGTTGTGGAGTTTCATATTCCAGTAGAAACACCCAAGTGAAGTTTGCGATTGTAAAAATTGACATGAAATTATTTTGATTCATTATTATTGATGATTATTTTCGAATTGTGGACGGAAAGAAAATGTCAATAAAATCGAAACCGGTCAATTCCTGCAATTTCCAGCAGCTCCGGCGGAACCCGACGTCAAAACGGACTGGCTTACGTCATTGCGTCACTTCCGGCGCAGGCGCAAAATCCCATTTTCCGTCGCGTGTGCGGCCTCTCTTCCTTCACCGCCATCATGGGTCGCATGCACGCTCCCGGGTAAGCGGACCTTTTCGCGATAAAATTCGCAATTTCGACGCGACACGTCAATTTTAGGGACACGGCATGGAATTTAAACGCAAACCGAAGCAACAGAGGATACTTCCGAGATTCTAGGTTTCATATAAATGGCAAAAAATGAAGCAAATGATGGCACTATTCGGGTCGGCTACTTCTGCGGGCTAGCTAGCTAACGCCAGCCGCCGCATCGCTAGCCTCTCTCCGCGGTTCTCCGCTGCTAAACAACAGTTTCAAACCTCGACAGTAATCCTTTGGACAAAGTTAACTCCAAAAACACATTTCCTTTAAATCATGAAAACTCAATCTATCGTGAGCAGGTCAGCTTTTTGAGTTCGACGATGAGCATTTATATTTCCAACCTAACAGCTAACGTTAGCTGGAAGCCACCAAGACGCCGCTAAGCAAAAAATTAGCATCGATACATCGTATGCCTGGCGTTGTCAGGATAGTATGTTGTTTTGTCACTTCATCATTTTCTTGTATATTGTGTTACAGAAAGGGCTTGTCCCAGTCGGCTTTGCCTTACAGGCGTAGTGTTCCAACCGTAAGTTGTTTTTTTTACAATGACGTTTAACACGTTTAAAAGTAATACCAAGTAGTCTAACATATTCCTGTCCCTATAGTGGTTGAAACTCACGTCAGACGACGTCAAAGAGCAGATCTTCAAATTGGCTAAAAAGGGCCTGACCCCCTCTCAGATTGGTAAGTGGACCCAGACCAAACGATAAGGTGTCATGCATGTGTGCATGACTCTTTCAGTAGGTGCAGTAACACAATCAAATACACTTCATGTAGAAGGATGTTTTGATGATTTGTCCAGTGACACCAAAGGACTTAGCTCTGTGTGTCCATCGGCATGCTCCTGAAATGAAAACCTTGCAGGATTTAGAGAAAAGTCATCCATCCCCGCAGCGACAGTGATGTGCTTGATTGACATACAGTACAGCCAGTCTGAGATCTCGATTCAAATACTGCTCCACCGTAACTGGTGAATGTTTGGAAGTGTTAGAGGCTGGGCTACCTGTAAGTTGACTGAGCACATTCAGTGCAAGACATCACCAGAGTGAGGAAAAGGCCAAAAAAGTACAGAATTGTACTGTTCCATACATGAACATGAAAGGGAACCAATTCATATTTTAAATATGGAGTATATGTAGTGTGTGTATATTTATGTACATGTGCTGGTAGATCATTTTGACCCAGCTCGCAAGCCCAAAAGGTGGGCATGCCTGATCTAAGGAGATTCAGAAACTTCCAACCCACTGAAACAGCCGCTGATAATTAACTTATTAAAAAAGAAGGCAAACGCTGCATATCACCATGTTTTTTGGTTCAGATAAAATAATCAACGTGGAGGCATTTTGGTTCCCTATACCGAATTTTCCACCATATTTGAATAAGTGGCCATTTGTGATGATTTTCTTACAATCAATCGTAATTTGAGGTCTAAATGTCAATGTCAAGATTTTCATTTGGGTTTTAGTTAAAGGAAGTAAGGAAGGAATCTATGAGCCCTTAAATAAGGGAAGGGTATCTGCACATTGTGAAATATACAGCTATTCAAATCTGGAATGACGAACTTGAACTTTTACTTCAAAACTGGCTGATACTTCTGGCAGTCGCAGATAAATGGGTTTTTCAGCTTGTTGCCTGACTGTCGAGCATCGTGGCCTAAAACTTTGCTTTCCTGGAGGTAATTTAAACACAGGCATCCAATGGACAACTTCACAATTTTAGATGTGTAACGGTGTATTTCATTTTGTATAATAGTTTTTTGAATTATTTTTCGTAAATAGAAATAGAAACATGCAAACCCTGTTTTCAAGCAAGTTTGAAATGAGCTGTTTGGTAACTTACCTATAGATTGTACAGAAGGGAAACTACGTCATTCAAGGGCATTAGCAGCTGGCATTTATTCACAACGTTTAGCGTGCATGGAAGCCAAATTCGTGCCACGCCCTTTTTCGCTTTCGTGGTATCACAGAACTCGTGCTTGGGGCTGATTGATATGTAGGCTTTTAGAAGAAGACTTGTTCCAGCAGATTTTTTTGAATTACTTGGCTGTTGGCTGCAACATTCACTTGTTGCTCATTTTCAGAACATTGTTGATATTGTGGCAATATCACATGCATATCTTATGGATCTGTCTGAACAAAGTGTCCATGGATACCATGGTTAATTATAAGTATTTCATATTTCAAATAAGTATTTCAAAATCGATGCAGTCTTGACAATAAAATCCAGAACTGGAGTTTAGGTCAGGGGTGTCAAATCAGAGCCCTGTTTGAGTTGTCAAATCAACGCACATACCACCACTTATTTATTGTAATTTCTCTCTGTATGAGTATCTGGGATCATACGATTTCTGTGGGGATCAACATGATGCAAATAATAGAGCTGTGCTTCCTGCACTCCACTACCAGTAAACCTTACAGGAAAAATGGGTATCTGTTTAGTAGTTGTTGAGGCTTTTATGAGGCTATCAAGTGTTTTCTTGTTTCTGACCTTTTATTAATAAAGACCAACTTTGTGACCCTGTCTAGGTGTTATTTTGAGGGACTCCCATGGTGTTGCCCAGGTGCGTTTTGTCACCGGCAACAAGATCCTGAGGATCCTGAAGTCCAAGGGCCTGGCCCCTGACCTGCCTGAGGATCTCTACCACCTGATCAAGAAGGCAGTGGCTGTCAGGAAGCATCTGGAGAGGAACAGGAAGGTATAATAGGTTTAAAATGATTGCCAACACACTCCCTGTTGAAAGAGAGAAAGGACACTTGTTAGTTTAAAACTACAGACACATGTATCAGTGGTCAGTATGATCTGACAGTTTTCAGTGTCGTCCTCACTAACTCGTTTGTGATATGCAGGACAAGGACGCCAAGTTCCGCTTGATTCTCATTGAGAGCAGGATCCACAGGCTGGCCCGTTACTACAAGACCAAGAGAGTACTGGCCCCCAACTGGAAGTAGTATGTATTTTACCCCTCTTTCCAAAAGCTGGTCGTACTTTTATCTGGGGCAACTGCGATAACACATTGTGGTTGTTGTGTGTATGAGTGCAACCATGATATGTCCTGATAACGTTCAAATGCTACATCCCGCCTCCGATACTAACCTTTTAACAAGTTTCCCTTTGGGGATAAATTAAGTATTATTATTATTTATCTTATTTTTCCGGGGGTGCACAATTCATTGTCCTGCTCTTGACTTTTAAGAGTTGTGATATTTCTTTTGTGCTAGAGAAAACGTGGAGGTAAATTAGCAGAGTGGCTAGCTGGTGCCACTACTGTCAGTCTCCCTCGCACATTCCGTTGGACTTACAAGTTTATTAAACCTGGATCCAAGTTCATGGATAGATTGAACATACAAAAATGAGACTGTTAACCATGGCACTAAGAGGTCACTGACATTTCAGCTGCTAATGATTCATTCTCCCCTTTCTGTTTACAGCGAGTCCTCTACAGCTTCTGCTCTGGTGGCATAAACCCCAACTTTTTGAATAAATAAAACAGATGTAATTGGAAACTATTGTTGTCTTTATTTTTGTTAGGGCATTAAACTAGATGTTAGAAAGCTTTTTTAAAGGTGTTCTAGGAGTAAAACAATCACATCTCACAACACTTTGGGATGATTTTTTAAATAGAGAATGAGTCCATTGTTTTTACTACTGCTGAGCCAGTCATGTCAGCAATGTTATATTGGAATGTTTGTACTTTCTATTACCAAACATGACAACTGTTCTGAACCCCCTTAGATTATTTCACTTAACACAGTGGATGTGATGATTTAAGCCCCCTTGGGTACCTTGAAAGTATAAAAGCAGAAAAAACAGTATTGGCAAAGGAACCAAAGACATTTTCCATGATCGTCTGTAGTTTTTGACGCCTTTTTAATCGGTATGCTCAATCATTCATAACAAGTATGAATTAACTGTGGTCAAAGAGGACGGCAGCCTAAAAGTGAAAATGAATGCGGAAGAAATAAATTTCCCGTTTCTATTTTCCCTCTATCTTTTGCGTATTTTTCTGATGAGGTTCTAACTTTGGGATTCCCCAAAATGACACCTTGGAGGGGGGAGGGGACAGCGATTAACGGTTGTCTCGTCCAATCACCGCGCGGCGTGACGTCACGCCTTATTCAAATATTCAGCTGTGTCGCAATAGCCGATCATTCACTCCTTCCACAGACGACTGACAACAATGACTGCCACGGGTAAAATGGAGAGAAAGGAAGAGCGCTTTTGACGAGGAAGACAGAAAAAATAATGGCACGCAAACGCCGGAGAATGACGCGACTGCGCGAGCACTTTTATTCGACAAACACGCCGATTCTGCTTGTTTTCAACGAGGAGTACCTGAATACGTGAAGAGGAAAAAAAAAAAGAAAATGAGCGTTGAGAAAATGGCCCCCGTGGAACGTTCGAGGACGAGCTGCCAGCGAGCGGCCATGGAGAGATTCGGCAACGGCGGAATGGCGCTTCTGCCCTGGACCAGACAGTTACTCGCCGTGGTGTGGGAACAGCTTCGGCTACTGGTTCACGTCATTTACTACACTTTTATGTCCGGTAAGACGACCCCTACCGCCCGGCTCTGTGTCACTTGAACACAATAGTCCCTCTCTGTAATTTGAAGCCCCGTGGTGCGTTCAGGGACCTGTTATCAGTCACGTAACTCGAGACTTGTTTTTCTCCCCGCTCAACAACAACGAGGCCGTATTGAACCAAAAAAGTAAAAATATGGGTCGAAAATGAGCAAGTATACGATCATGACATCTTTGGTGTGACGATGGCTCATACCCAAAACGTAATTTTTAACAGCTTTGTTTGTTTTTAAAACAAGTGGGATTTTTACGTTCGATGGTTGTGACGTCACAGGCGGTAGAAGGTCAAGAGTATGGTTATTGTTATTATTATTATTATTATTATAAACTTAATAACTAGCTGGTCAGACAAATGGTAATTGACACATTTTAAAATAAATATAGCCGTTTGGTTAGTTATTATGTTAAAGGTCATGTTTGTTAAATTCCCTATGATGTCATGCAAAATGTCTGAGCTCACTGTCAAGTCTAGATTTGATTTATTTATCACAACAAAGTTGTGTGATGATGCTTTACTTGACAGCGGGACACTCTTTAAAACGACTGACAGAAACCATAAGCGAGCACTTGGCGATAGGGGAGAGGAAGCAATTGCTTTCCGCCGGTGACAAAACCGTGGATGAACTCCAGCCCAATGTGGGCGGCCTGCTGCCTCGACCGGTCTGGGTAGGAAGAGAGAAAGATGGCCGAGAGACAAGAAGCAGTAATGTGACAGAGACGGATGAGTGTTGCGAGGTGACGTCCACAAGTGATCGCATACTAAGAATAATAGTTGCGCTTACAGTTACTTCTTGTCAGTTTCTCTGCATGTACTGGACATTTAGAGGAATGGAGAAAACGTTTCTCACAATCCCACAGTGACATGAAATCAACAAAATCATAATTATAATGAAGTGCAAATTATCAGTAAAGTGCGCTGTTACATTAAACATGGACAATGGAGGAAAATGTATAAATATAGCACCGCCAACGTGCTTATATTTGACCATGTCATGTGTTGGACCCGCGTGGTGCTTATTCATGATATCTCAGACCGTGCTTCCCCCATCACATCGCATCACAGCTTCCCATTTTGAACCGGTCCAGAAACCGACATGGAATTCTCAATATGAAGTACGATTTTTAAAATTTATCTCCTGGTTTGATTTTCACAGCCGATTCCCACTGTGACCTTTGCCTTACATCCGCTTGTCTCCCGTGTTGATATCTCCAAAGCCTGTATAAGTTGGAATTTGCCTTCACTCTTTGATCCCTGCTTCTCCCACAGTTTTCCAGCAGTTCAGGTTCGAGTTCCACCTGAGAATTACGGACGAGACAGGCATCGGGCACATGAGCAGCTCCACCAACCCCTCCGACTCCTTCATCTTCTCCTCCCTGTTTGACGGCAACAGCGGCGTCATGGTGGGCGATTCGACTCCCCTCTCTAACTTCTGTGCCGAAGTGGTGGACCCGTTCAGCGGGAAGTCCCCGGCCGAAGCCATCCTGTCCAGCCTGCGCAGCGACGACCTGTGCTGCGGACTGGTGGAGGACTTTGTCTCCAGAACCGCCGGCAAAGACGAAGGCATCTTCCTGGAGTCCGGCTGGAACGTGGGCTTCCCCGGCGACTGGAACATCTTCTTGTCGGGTTCGAGCGACGCTCGTCAGATGGGCGGCGAGAAGGTGTTCGGTCGGGACAAAGTCTTCTGGCAGGACACGTCCGAGGAGGAGAGGAGCTCTCAGTGGAGCAACGAGGAAGAACAGGGTGTCGCTGAATTCGACAGCGAAGAAAGTAAGGCTCTGTGGGAGTCGCTGTCCAGATCCAGTGACCCTTACAACCCCCTTTTCTTCTCCGCGTGCATTTCGACCAACGCAAACATGGGCAAGGGTGAAAGCGAAGCGTGGGACGTCGGCACCGCGGCGGAGCGGCAAGGCCCGACCGCCCGAGTCCGACGCTCCGACAGCGAGATCAGCTGGACGAGCTCGGACTGCTCCAGCGCCGGCTTCGACGACGAGGAGAGCGAGAGGCTCCTGGAGCTTTTCAGCAGCCGCGACGACCCCTACAACCCCATGTGCTTCACAGCCTGCACCGACAGCGGCAAATCCCGGTCCTCCAAGTCAGACCTTGACCTCGAGGATGAGGAAACCTGCTCCTCTTTTTCGTTCGACAACGAAGAAGACGAGCAGCTGTGGAATTCCCTCTGCCACCTGGACGACCCCTACCACCCTCTCAACTTCCAGGCCTGCCTCCGCGGCTCCGGCGCGCCGAGGCTTCCATCCAGCAAGTATCCCAAGACGGCCCGAAAACCCAGACGCCCCAAGCCCATCCTGCCAGACAGGAAGATCAAACGTCACTCGCATAAAAACAAAACACAGGTGGCCTGGAAAAAAAGCCGGCAGGCCGCTCAGTCACCCGCAGACGAGAGGGAGAAGACCAGCAGCAGCAGCAGCAGCAGCAGCAGCAGCAACAACAAGAAGGTAAATCCCTCGATGGAGTCTAACATTCAACACCCACTTGGCTGGGCGAGCCGAGACGAACCCCCCCCCCCCCCCCCCCCCCCCCCCCCCCCCCAAGATTAAAAAACACCCCAAAAAA
>CAAKHD010013315.1:103057-115363 GCA_901007705.1 Fistularia tabacaria | reverse complement strand
TCCCCGTTCCCCCTACTCCGCTCCCCCCCTGCCCCTTCAAGAAACCAGGTGCCGCTCAGATCTGCTTCGGCGTGGAAAGACAGCAGATAGTCCGGGGGCGGGTGTCGCCTTTATTCGGTCCGTCATGATTCATCCCGGCGTGAGCGTCTCGGTTTGACGGTCTACCTGCAAACAGGCCGGCTCGGACACAAAACAAAGAGACTCTTAATCATCTCGGTGAATTTAATGGCGCGCCCGGTGATGGATCGCTTATTGGTAAAGGATGTGGTCCATTTAGTCTACTTTGTGTCAAGCGCCATTCCACTCATGTCCTGTGCTGTTTAGCAGGGCTCGCGGCCCTGACAGATTGCCATCCCGATGGGGAGATTTATCCAGCCGGCACTGCCAATGGCTCTGACACCGTCATTAGGCTTTGATCAGCTGCAGTCTGCAAGGCGAAGAAGAGAGAGTAATATTCTTGATCTAATTACGAGGAGACATTTCAGGCAATGTAATATGTGATTTAACCTCTTCTCAGAGGCTATAAAAGGAAGCTGGGTTAATCTTCCTGGCAACCTATTTTCCACGCAGAGGAGAGTGCCTTAAATTTCTTTTTCCCTTGAAGCTGGTTAAAACCAGCGTGCCGGTACAGTATGCTAACACGAAGTCGCCGCCTTTCTGCATGAAATCTTTCAAGGCAAGAGTTTTTTGTGACCTTTGAATGTTCCCAACAACTCGTTCACAGGAACCCGTGGTGCTGTGTGCCTTAAAAGCATAGCAAGTGGAGTAAAAAAAGCTGTCCTTTTGGCTTCTGTGCGCTTCCTCCAAATGGATTGTTCTGCAGGCACCTTTGTTTTCCCTCTCTTGTCTTGTTCTCTCTCTTTTTCTGTCTCTCCCTCCCGCCGCCACCCACACACCACAGCATGATGGGCCCAGGAGACTTGATTGAACAAATAGATTGCCAGTGGAATCGAGGAGTTTGGGTTAATCAGTCAAACGTAGTTAAACAATTCTTTGGACATGAAGGGATTAGCCTTGCCCGCACTGAGCTCATCAGAGCTCATTCTCCCCAGAGCGGGCCGGGCTTTTAGGGCCAAGGGCCATGGCCCGGCCGCCTCCATGGAGAACCACACACGCACCCCTCAGCATGCTCCATTGCCCCTGAATGCCCCACTGCTCTCCTCTCCCTTTGTTGCAAAGTACAATTGGAATGATGGATTAGCAAATTAAATGCAGACCTTTCTATTCATGGCCACCCCCTTGCAAAGTCTCGGTCGCGGGATCGACCGCGAACCTATTTTAAAATGGCTAACTCGTTTACTGTATGCCTATTTTGGCCCCCTCCAGAAACAACCGATGTTTACCCTTGAAGCGATTTTGGGAAAAGCCTTACAACAGGCAGCGTCCGGATATCTCGTTTTCTCAGGTCGTCTTTAAAAAAAAATAAAAATGTTTTCCTCTTAGGTTTTTTTTCCGTCTTAGTTCTGCAAGCTGATCACACTGATGAAAAAGAAAAAAAAAAAAAGTGACCCCACTGATATGATGATATGCTGGCAAGCTCGGTGCACAGCTGCAGACCGAGCTGTCTCTTAATTACCCATGTCGTCGTTGGCTCGTGGCAAAATCTACCTGCCTTACCAACAGACAGCCATCGTCGCTTCTCCCACTTTACTTTTTCCTCACACAGTCATAAGTGTCACTCAGTTAAGACTTTTGTCGTTTTCCTGCCGTTTATATAGGAGGTCGTATCTACTCGCTACATTTGTGATGCGCTGTTCTCTTTGAATGTTACCTTTCTTTTTTATCTTGGCATGTTAATTTATAGATTTTTTTTTTTTTTTTTTTCTTCTCGCTCTAAATTTAGAGCAGTATATTTTGTTTTATGCCGCATTTTGTCTGCGGGCAAATCTCAACCGACTCACTTAGCTCGAATTCTGTGTTCCCGCCCCACATATCTTCCATTCACGTTTTAGACTAAGGTTCGCCTTTTTTTTGTGTTCCCCAGCAAGCCGTTAACCCGGGCCCCCCTCCATCACACTCCTTTTGCCCCGCAATCCCTCCTCCAATGACACACGGGAGTGCATTGCTCGGCTCTGCAGGGACCCCAATTAGCAGAACTAGCAAGCCTCTTGAAGGTCACTCGCGGATCTTTGGTCTGGGAACGGAGGAGGGCCGGGACGGTCGGGAGTTACCCTGAGAGTTGTGCTTCCGAGGTGATCTCGCACAATAACCCCACTTTCTCTCGTCGTGGAACTGCAGTTTGCATACTTCCTGTTTTTGCAACGCACAGAGTTGGCGAGGAAAAACAAAAAAAAGGAAAAGTAGCTCCGGATTTTGCTAAAGGTCAAGTGTTCTCAGCGGATTGTCACAGTATACTGTGACCATATCTGCGAGATCCATTTGTCATTAGCTCCCAAGTCCCCTACTTCATCAGGCCGTGTCTGGTGTCGGCTATCAGCGCCTGATTGATGGCTCTCTTCTTATTGCAGGGAACGGGGGGTCGATGGCAAAAAATTCGCTGCTGGGTGCATTAATGCTGTGTTCAATGGCATAGACCTTTGAGCGGGCCTCATCAGTCTTGAATCATCGGACGGCTGCTGGAGATGCGTATGAGCGGGCGGGATGCAAGAAAGAGAGGGGGGTCGGGGGATGCGAGAAAGGAGTCTTATCAGCTGGCCGAACTCCCTGACTTAATCTCACTTACAGAGGGGAGAGGTGACCTTATACTCCCAGTTCAGCTTTCCACATCCAGCTCTAACCGACAAACCCGGGAGTTGGGTTTAATTAATTCTGTTAATTTGTCCATATGGAAGTGAGTCTGCACCAACCAGTGCAGAGGTCAATCATGTCTAATCCTCTGCGGTTCAATTCAAGCTGGGGGGATAATTGACTCTGCATATCATCCCAAATATGCTACTCAAGGCCCGGCATACTTTTTCATGTTTAAAGATGCTTTTCACAAAATCCATTACTTGAATTTAAGAAGGTTGCATTATGAAAATATGTATATTGCAATCAAACAAACACTCTTCCTCATGAATAGGCTTGTAAAACCTCTCGGATGTGTGCACCCCACCAACCCCAGAAATGTATTGGAAGTTAGACTGAAGTCTTCCATTTTAATTTCATGTGAAGCAAACGAGTGGCTAGTTTTCATTTTTATGCGAAAAGTTCAGTCATCATTTCTTGCTATTGTGGTTCACATTCAACATTGAGCTTTTTCGCTTTCTGTTGTGCGGCGACCGTTCTTGTACGTATTTGCCGCTACCTGTGTAGGTGTCCAAAAAAAGAGAAAAAAAAAAAAAGAAAAAGAAAAAACCCGGTGCCATGACAACACCAGTATACAACCAGTAACAGTGTGTGTTAGGTCACAACCAGACGAGTGGCGAACCGGAGGGCCCTCGGAGCATGGGAAGGCCAGATGTTCCCATGCAGACACAGAGGTGAGATGTTTGCCATGCCGGGCCCGTGTTTGCCCGGCTCTCCGCAGAGTCACCGTCCGGCTGCCCATCGCCCAGAGCCAATGTCTGCTGGGGAGGGAGCCAAGGACACAGAGGCTCTCACATATACACAGGAGATGAAGGCGAAAACCACAAATATCTTGTGTGTCGCCAGGGGCAAAGGGAACACATCTCACACACAACCACGTCCGGTAGAGAAAGATCTCTTTTATTCCGCGGCCGCTCTGTTGATGCGAGGGGACTCTTTTGGACTCGCTGGAGGCCAGACTGAATGTCAGAGCTGCCATGGAGGCGGCTGACCTTACCAACTTTCCATAGACACAGGAAGGAGGCGGCTCAGCATATATCGAACACACATCACACACTCGCGCGCACGCACACACACACACACAAACACACACGCGCAGCAGGGATTGGAAACGGCATGCGGGGGGATTTGTCTTTGTGCGGCTGCATTTCTCCAGGCGGCACAATATTTTCGCCGGTTCTGTGCGCTGTGAATATCCACCCGACCTGCATCTCAATAATTCATTGTTGGTAATTGAACAGCGCCTTTCCGCGCATCAGGAGTGAAAGCCGCATTGTCCGTCTGCGCCGAGCAGGTCTGCCAGGGGAGCTGAGAAATGTTGTCTGTCGTGGCAAGAAGCGACAATTACAAGTGAAAAGGGGGGGAATGAAAGAAACCTTGTAGTTAACTGAGCGCTATCTCACTAAAATCCAGTTTCGTCTCCAGCGTTTATACTATACCAAACAAAGCAGCTGCTGAGGGGCCCTGCCTTCTCCAGGAGCCCCCCGCAGTTATGACTCGTCATTTTCCTTTTGATTTTTCCCCCGCCCCCCTGGCAAATTCTGCCGTTCCGATAAAAGTTAGTAGAATTTATCAAAAAGTTGTCGTAAAACTGCAAGGAAATAAACAAAAAAAGAAAATGAATTGAATTTCAAGAAAATTATCTTCATACACGATTTGGGTTTTTTTTGAATACATTTTTCAAGTTATTTTTTTTTTTAAATTTCATTAAAAGTTTTTGATAGTTTCAAGGGCTATTGTAGTGTTCATCTTTTCTCAGCAAACTATTTGGTTTTTATTTATTTATATTTTCAAAAACACTGGGCAACCAGAAGATTACCTGAATGCTTAAGAGTGGGGGGGGGGGATTTGAGCCAAAAGCAAGAAATTACTGGAGCAAGGAGATCCAAAAATGAAATATTTGAAAGTAACTTCTTCATTATTTGGCAAAATAGGCAACAATTACAAAATTTCAAAAAGTAGCGATGAAAATTGCCAGCAAAACTCTCCCTCAAATAGGTTGCCTTTTCTTTGTGTACACAAAAGCGAGGAATGGTGAATAAGATGTCATATGCAAAATAGTATTGAGTTATTTTTACTGACCTGAAGCAGACATTACTCAGAATTGTGCGTGTGCGTGTGCGTGTGCGTGTGCGTGTGTGTGTGTGTGTGTGTGTGTATTAGTATGTACTGCTCATTGGAGAGAGGCCAGTTAGTAGAATGAGGATAAATCTCTCACAGCCGAACTGTGTAACACTGGAAGCTGTTTTTGTGCGTTAAGCCCTTTTAGGATGATTTGTGAGAGTCAGCGCTTGCACACAGTTCTGCCTCGCAGAGACACGCTGCCCCCCGCCCATTCCGCTTTAAATCAGCCCCGCTGCGTTCACAAACAGGCCGGGGCTGGTTAATGCTGGGTCAATAATACGGTTCTAGGTGGGACAAACACAGGGACTTAACATTTTTCCCTGTTAAACACAGCACACATGTCAATAGGTAGGAAATGGAAAATGCTGAGGGAGGTCAATGTTCCTGCAGAGGAAAATCACTTTTATGTTTGCTGGAAGTCGTTTACATGCTCGCCGTATATGTATATGTGTGTGTGTGTGTGTGTGTGTGTGTGTGTGAGAGAAAGAGATGCAGAAACAGCTGCATTGATTCGGTTTTGTTTGCTGACTACTCCAAGCAGAAATGTAAGCCGTGGGAACACCTGGAGAGAGCGGAAAAAAAAAAGGAGAAGAGGTGGTGGTGGTTGCGGCAGTGTCAGCTCAGCTTTTGGCTCAGCACCAAGCGTACGCACGCGCACATACACACCAGTGACGTGCGAGGGTAGCCTGGGATCCCAATCAACAGCACTTAACAAAGCTTCCCTCTTTCTCCCTTTAATCGCGGGCTCAATTTGTCACTGGGGTGTCCAATTTCTGATAAGCGCTTTGACTGAGAGGCGAGGCGGGAGTGGGGAAGAACACAAAATGGATGCACCTGCTAACAAATGAAATCAAACCACTCCATCTTCATTTCTCCCCGCTTTTTTTTTCTGTCTTTTTTTTCCCCGTGCCACCTGGAAAAAAAAATTCTGCCACCGCTTTTCAGCTTTCAACCGCATCCGGTTTTATTTCCAACACCGGAGAGAAGCCCCCGATCCGGGTCAGATTTGAGAGCCGGGGCGGGTGATGTGGCCCCCTGTGCGGCAACGCCTTCATTTCAGTCCTCAGCCAAAAGTGTGACCTTGATACATTCTGGAAGGGCATGTTTATCATCCATGTTAATCCGGCGTTTCCCACAGGATTATATGAGACCGTTTGGGGGGGGCTCAGACCCTCCTGGGCAATGCTAGCCAACTGCGGGGCCTGCGGGCCCCTCCTCCATTCATTGCGCCATGTCGTGTTAAAAATTTGTTGCAGTTAAGAACGTCGAGAATTCTCGTCGGAAATATTTCATAAATCTCATTGAAAATATGAAAATATTACACGGGCGATCGATACAGAATTCTAAAATGGATGTTGGGATTCGCCAGTGGTGAAGGCATGCAGGGAGGCGGCGATGAATCCACTTAAGCGCTAAACTGCATTAGCCTTCCGAGAATTCATTCGTTCGTTCAATTGTGAAAGGTCTTCTATCACGTCGCAGCCGCCTGGCGCTCTCCCCGCACAGCAGCAAAACAAAAACACATTCCTGAAAACAGATAATCGCCACGTAATCCCGGGCACGTCCGAAAACGTTTGACTTTCCCCCGTGAAAAAACAGACTCTTCTCTCCATCGTGCCCGCGTAGCCACGCGTGATAGCGGAGAGAAAGCTGCGTCTGCGCCTGTGTTTTTACGGTCAAGGATTACAGTGATCCCACATGCCATATGATGTACGGCTCAGGTGAATTACTAACAGGGGGGGGATTCGGCGAAATGACGCATAAATCCCGGCATGTGGGAAGCTCGGCTAGACTTCACCGTCTTATTGCAGGATGTGTCGGGTTTCGGAGGCCATTAACACGATACACTGACTGCAAAGTGTAGAATACTCAAGATGACCTTTGCTGCTCGGCTTTGGCTGCATGGAAGCAAATTAATGGACCTAATAAGGGTTTTAGCCGCCGTGAACTCTTTCCACCGGTAATTTTGAGCGTCACAGGGGATCAGTTCTTTACTTACTCATCGGTGGTGGTGGTTTCTTTTTTTTTAATTCCGGCTGTTCTCAACTCATATCTGAACGTTCACATCGCAAACCGGATAAACTCGCTGACTGACATCTGACAATTCCCGTCACTTCACATAACCCCACCTCAAGCACACACACACATGATTTTTAACAATCTGGCAGCTGTTTATCAGGTTGTTTTTTTTTTCCTGATCACGCCCTTTCCAGTTCTCGACCAAACCTCACAGTCTGGCATCTGACAGGGCAACATGTGACTCAGCGCAGGTTTATCTAGCGTGACATATGGATATGTGAAGATAACAGCGACGCGGCTGAACCACCTTGGAGATGAAAGGCAGCGAGATGCTCGCATATGCATGTCCCCCCGTCTCGCTAGTTATGTGATCTGATGTTTACCAGAACTCTGGAGATAAAGAGCCCCTCTGTGCGTTCCTGCACCTCTCAGTGTTTCTCCAGTGTTATCGTCGAGGTGTTTTTGTTATTGCTCCAGTCAAATTGTCGAAGTGGGAATTCTCACGGTCACTGATAAGCAGTCGGTTTCGAGCCGCTTCCGATTTTTTTGACTGGCTGTGTTAATCAGTTTGCATTAAGGGTTTTTCTAAAATGTAGCTGCCTCCAGATGTCCTTGCTGTCTTTTTTAACTACTTGTCAGACCCCCGTCTCTCCCCCTCGAGGGGCTCGGAACTGTCACGTCTGAGACTGCGTCGGCTTTTCACTCACTCGGCGAGCTTCTGGCTGCGCTATGGGTGGATTTTCAGCCGATAAATAAATAACTAGGCTGGCACCCCTCGCTTGGATCCCCTCTGTTTTGGCAGGCCATCCACACTGCATTTTCTATCAGGTGTAAACATGTCTGTCAAACAGCACAACCAGGGGCCCCGGCATTTTGGCATTCATGACGCCAGTCGTGCTGCGCTGCCAGCACTTTTCTGTCTGCCCGGCTGACCTTGGCCGGGCCCGACGCGGCCGCGCTTACGTCGAGCCGCCGTCCGCGTTTGTAGGCCACTTTGGGAAGCCAAGTGGGTTCAAGTGGCCGCCGGTGAAACTGACCCCGCGCTGAAGAGCGGACCTCTAATGGGCGTCCTCGCATCGCTGACAAGTCATACGTGTAATAACCGCGAACGCTGCTCCGCCGGAGATAGCCGGACAGGGCAGGGAGACTCGGGGCCCTGATATCTTCTCATCCTTTCATCTCACCACCATTACTGTCACTTTGCCCGCTGCGAAGAGCCAGGGAAATCATCCAAGAGGTGGAGCCACGGGCTCCTGAGCGCTGATGTAAAGACAAGAGCGGAGGAATGAGGTCGCGCCGATAAGAGGCCGCGTACTTTCGTAACCTTTTCCAAGCTCGGTGGTGCTCGGCTGTGCAAAGAGTGCCTTTTTCTCCTTGAGAAATCGACTTTCCGTATCTGACACGTATGCAAATATTTAGCCGATCGAGTCCTGGACTGTGCACTGCTCTAGCTTGGCGCGATATGCCATCCGTATCCTCCGCCTCACCTCGGGGAACTGTCACTTTTCCACGAGTTAGTTACTCCCCATATCCAAGCAGCTTCCCGGTTCTGCAGACTCCTCCCTCCAAAGGAGAGCTGATGCGAGTAGCTGTCTCTTGCTGCTGCAGCACTTACCTTGTTTGACAGTTTTATCCCTGACACTCAGCGTCTCGCAACTGCGGAAACCGCTATTTTACCGGCTCGCAATCTGCCGCGCCCGCTGGTGTTTTGGCCATCTCATCGCGCCCGCCCACCGCTCGCTGTCACGGTCGTTTGACGGGCCAGGCCCGGGCTGATGTGGGGTCCCCGCCGGCTGAAAAAGCAAACAGCCCGTCCCGAACGCCTCAGGATGTGCTGAAGTCATCAGGATCCATTGTGCGAGACACTGAGCTGGCCCGTCTTCGACTCACACGCCCGTGGCCTTCTGCTCGCCGGAGAAATCCTTTTTCCACCTCCGTTGTTTGTAAAGCCTGATGGGCTAATGAAGGCCATACCAATGTGTCATTTCTATCCGACATGCTCAAGAGCCAAGGCTCCCCCCCCCCCCTTTATTTTGACAGAATGCTGTGGCATTCAGGAGTAACAATCTGTCCTCCTTTGTGCTCCTTTTCTTTTCTTTACATCCCATTCAGACTTGACTTGCAAAGAAAAAGTAATTTTACCCGCTCTGTCCCTGGGAGAATGAACGCGGCGTAGTTGCATTGAATTTCTACCGCAAGATTTTTTTTATTTTTTTATTTTATTTTTTTTCTTGGCTCTATTTCAGACCCATAACCTGGGGGTAAACATGCAATTAAAATAACAGCAGCCTGCTTTCTCCAACCACTCGCCTCTCCTGCAGCCGTTAGCACAAGCAATGCACAACATGGCGGCTGGGTTCTCCTAATTGCCTTTGCTTTTAATTGGTATAGAAAGGCACTAATATTGCACCAAACATACTTTCTCACCTTGTTTTGTCGTCGCTGTTCTCCGTTAATTTAGCCGCGCGTCTCCTCCTAATGAGCTTATTTTTGGTGCGCAGTCCGCGGCTCCTCTCGTGCATTCTCGTGCCGGTGGATGTTTTTAATAGGTGATTTCCAATGCAACCCCCGCCCCCCCCCAAAAAACTTCACAGTTGGACAGGATATTGATAAAACCATCCGGCACATAAATGCAGTCATGCGGTTCTACTTCCTAAATGGCTTCCGTCTATCCCGTTCCTTCACTTTCTGCATTTATTTTTTATTTTTCGGACTTATTTATTTATTTTTCAACTCTCGGATGCGTTTTTATTTTTTTCCCTCTCCTTCCCCACCGAGGAATGAAAGGGAAAATATAGGTCAGCTTTTATGGGAACAATTTGACACATGACACAAGCTGCGCGCATCACTTGCTCAAGTCCCGCTTTTCCCCGACTCGCCTTTATTTGTCTACGATAAAAGCCACACAGCTATTCACACACTTTTATTACTGTCCTATAAGTAGCTGGTGGAGACTTGCCGAGTCACGGGGGCTCCCTAATACTCTGAGAAACCCACGGTGTCTGTCTGCATGGGGCTGATAGTGTGAGACGCCTGGCTAAACTCCACCGAGCCAATCCCCGCTGGCTCGGCAGGCCTGCCCGGCTGGCTCGGGCGTCCCCTCCGCAGACGCTTCTCCGTTTCCACTCGTGACAGGAGGGGTTGCAATGTCCACATGACAAAAGGGCTACGAAGCCACCTACGTGCCCGACGGGGATGACGGCCGGAAAGCTCGGGCCCGGCCGAACCCCCCCCCCCCGCCGCCGCGCGGCACGAGGGGCCGGCAGGGCCGAAAAGAGGCCGGCGGCAAAGTTGGTCACGTGCCTGCTGCCTCCTGCGGAGAAGCAAACTTAGTTCTGACTGGACTTATTCACGTAAACGGGATGAGAGAAAAATGTTCAAAAACGCCTCCGGAGTACAGCCTGATTAATGCAGCGATACCCGCATTTGAGTCCAAAAATTACCCAGAAGGATGAGTCCGCACATGCCCCGCTCAGAGTAGTTATCTCGAACCCTGTTTTTCTGTCCTTCCGCGGATCGGTCTCCCCGGCGGAGCATGGCGCCGCAATCACGCTGCCAATGCGGGACAAAACAAGCGGGGCGAGATTTGCCAAAAGCGGGTTTGTCCTGGCTAGAAACAAATCGAGCGTCCGGAGCCGCTATGATTGCGGCGGGAACGCAATCAAGCCGGCCGACCAAACACAGGGGGGGGCTTTTTGACGTCAAATAACAGCCTCGCAAAAGACACGGGCGGCAAATGTCAGGCGCGTGGTGGAAAAAAAAAAAAGTTAAAGCTAAACACGGGAAGCTGACCTTATCCGGAATCTGCGGGGGGGGAAAAAAAATAAATAAAAAAACGCGTCGCAAGTGTGCGGCGTAACACACCCGCAGAAGGCCTGGTTGTCCCTAATAAATTGGCACGGCGCAGCGCTTTTGAATTCACTTTGCCTGCCGAGCTGACGGGCGAGTCGCTCGACGTCAGGCTTCTGTCTGCCGGGTTTCATCTCCTCCCGCTCTGTGCTGTAAAACAGAGTGTCAGCTGGGGCATTACCATAGGCTGACCTTTGCCGCCGCACTCCCTACTGCAGTTTTCTGACATTCAGGGGCGCTGTGGGGGAGACAGGAAGGGGGTGTGCTGATGGCCTGTTGGCTGTTTTTCGCCTGCGGTGCGTCGACGCCTGTGTGTTCCTGTAACAAATGAAATGACAGTTTATGTTGATGATTTTTTTTTTTTCTTTTTTCGCTCCTCTCCTCCCTCCACATCACTCTGCTTGGTTGCCAATGTTTTGGGGCTTTTTGAAACCCCGAGCAAAGACGCGGCCGGGTTTGATATTTAGCTTTCTTCCAACGCAAACCTGCTCGTTGTCAAAGAGATCGCTGTTATCTGTGTGTGAAATCTTGGCACCCCGATAAATAAAGAGAGCTGGAAATCCTGCCTGCTGACATGAAGGCCCTAGGTGCCTAAAATCCTTCCAAGGCTGAGGGAAAAGAATAACATATCAGGCCAATTAAAGTTAATGCATGGTGACACGCTGAATCGAGAGCAAGGATTGCCGCCATATGGTGGTCCAGGCTGTAAATCAGAAAGCGGGGGGGTGGGGGGCTGGCGAGATCGGAGGGGTGATGCAGCATCATCTGAACGCAGCGAAATGCTTAACTCTGCCTCAGGGCCACCAATCTCCCTGGCTCCGCCGCCATGCACCAGCCGAACCCCGAGGTGCGACACCCTCAGGTAGCTGTGTAGAAGTGGCGGCTTCATTAACCCCCCCCTTCCCCGCTCCCTGGGAGGATTTAAATGAGCTGTCCTGACCTTTTTGAGCACCTATTTTTTTATTATTTTTTTTTTAAGAGCAAGTTCAGTCAGCCCCCCTCCTGTTCAAAACCCGCCACCTGTCTTTTCTCTCTTTCCACCTTTCTGTCTCACTTTGTCACTCCTTCCTCCGCCCGTCTCCTCTCCCCGCGGGGGGGGGGGAGACACTTTTAAGTCATCACCCCGCGGCAGACAGGCACGCCAAGGTTGTTTTGTGGGTAATTGCCTCTCTCACAGACGCTGTTTGTCAGTGCAAACTCGCCGCACTCTTCTGACGCCACGCGGCAAAAAGGGGGAGGGCGCGGACTCTGTAGACTTAATTTGCTCCCTGACTGTTCCTCGGCGCTGATTAAGCGAGCATCTGCGGTGTTTTGAATACAGCGGCAGGCCAAATGGAGCACGGCTAACGTTTTCTCCCTCTCTATTAAATCAGGGTTATTACACAAAGCGGCGGACGTGCAGCCCGAGCCGTCGCCTCCTCCGTTCCCGTCTTTCCTCGCGCCGCTAGCCCCGAGCCGTTGCTCAACGTCTTCAAAGCGAAGGCCCTTTTTTTTTTTTTTTTTTTTTTTTTTTGGTTTCCGGGGGGCTGGGGTTTGGTTAAGCCAAACTTGTCGGCCCCCGGGGGG
>CAAKHD010013315.1:89281-100007 GCA_901007705.1 Fistularia tabacaria | reverse complement strand
CGAGAGGAAAAGCCACCCGATCTTCCCCTATCCGTGGGCTCTGCTGATTTTTTTTTTTTTTTTCATTATTCAAAGGTCTTACCGCCTTGCTCTAACCACATGGCGCGCTCTCTCCGGCTGCTGATAATGCCGGCGAAAAAAAAAAAAAAATGAAAAAAAAAATGTAGAGGGAGGCGGGGCGGCTTCATGTGGGAAACCAAATTCACATGTCTAATTGACGGCGAAGCCTCAGACTCAATTTCCTGCTCCTCTGTGAAATTTGCAATTTACAGCCGCACGAACCCCCCCCCCCCACACACACACACACACACCTCCCGCT
The DNA here is from genome assembly GCA_901007705.1 of Fistularia tabacaria. NCBI lineage: Eukaryota > Metazoa > Chordata > Actinopteri > Syngnathiformes > Fistulariidae > Fistularia > Fistularia tabacaria. Next base: position 99,688 of record CAAKHD010013315.1, on the reverse strand, counting down.
GCTTAAACCTTGTTCAATAAAAACAGTAGTTTGAATAAAAGAAACTCTAATTAGTGCCTGCTGACTGTGCACTTGTGTTCAAGCTTGCTAGCTAGCAGCAGGGTAATTAACACATGGCCGGACTGCCCCCCCCCCGTCCCTCAGTTCTCTCCCTGGGAACGTGCTTAGCTGGAGATCTGAGAGATGATGTGCTCGCAGCCACCAGCAGCCGCCTACTAACTTCACTCATATCCTCATTAACCCTCCCTTGATACTTTAAGCTCTCTGACTAATCCAGGTTTGAGGTTAAGGTTGAAATGCTAATAAGCTCCAATTGCTTACCGGGGATACGTAATAAACAGCCACCGCAACTTTTAAAACAGATGTAAACAGCAAGACGGGGATGTTATCCACCGCTGGAGGGGGGGAACGACTTATTGTAGGGGTTTCTGCAAAACTTTCAGCTTTATTAATCGCAAATAATCCCCTTTCCACTTTAATGAATGGGTCAGTCCCCGGACACTGACACCGCATTATTTGATACTCGCTTAAATCTAATACTATTTAAGCGTAAAAACTCATTATGGAAGCGCCCGCGGCTGGGAAATCACACGGTGCGCAGTTGCACGCTCGATTTCTCAATCAATGTTTATTCCAAGTCTGGAAAAATAGGGGGGTCTTGTTTAATTGTTCCGGTCTGACCCCAATTAGAAAACTCCGAGTTGTTCTTATCACCGCCGGAGCTCTTTAAACACCGCTGTTTTAATCAGTCTGGCGCACTTGTGAAAATTACCCTCCCACCTCACCCTTTCATGTTTGCTAGCTGAGCGCCGGTGAGCCCCCCCCCCGGCGGAGGTCGCCTGAACCCGAGACCGGCGGGGGTGGGGGGTGGGGGGGTCGGGGGGGGACAACCGCGGGGGCGCGCATCCGCCCGCAAAGAAGTAGATACAACCTTTTACGGCGCTTTGCGAGGTGCAAGGTCAGAGATTCAAAGATTATTGTGAGATAAAAAAGATGTCATTCATAATAATAGTACTTTTGGTGTTTTTTTTTTAAACTGCCTAAGTAATTAATTCCTTGAATTTCCCCCTTTTTTCCCACACATTTGCAGTAATCAAGGTCCCTCGGAAGAGATAGGAGTCGGGAAAAAGTCAGCTTTCGGCACTCAGGTTGACGCTTTCAGCGCGACGAGTCTCATTCAGACCAATTTGAAAGGAAATGTAAAACTTGATACTCGTGGCAAGATTTTTTTTTATTTTTTTTTAGAATCTTCCCACACGCTACGAGGGCGCCCAAGTGTGCCGACACCGGGCTCCGGCTGCAGGCCGAAAAGGTCGCGCCTGTTCCTCTTTGAGTTACGATAAGCGCCGTGAGGCAAACAATTTGTTTGTTGAAGAGGCGTTATATCGCTTTGCACGTACGGTGCTGAGAAAACCGGGAGGGGTCGGCCTCCGCTGTGATTATTTAGCTGTCCTCCGTGTGTCAACAGTTAGCGCGAGTTGCTACAAGGTCCCTGATCTCGTCTTTTTAACAGGTGACGCTCGCCTTCGTCACATCTGTGCTCACGCATGTGAGCGTCCGTTTGTCCCAGCCCGCCTGAATCCGTTCGGCGACAGACATTAGGCCTCTGTGATGGCGGCCATGGAGCCGGGGCTCCTCGGCCAGACCCGCGCATTAATTAGGCCGCCATCAGCAGGCTGAGCACTTCGTCATTGCGCCCCCCCCCCCCCGTGTGCCGCCCTGTACAGGCCCCAGCGCATCGCCGGCCCATTGTTCCCTGGTTCACAAATAAAGCGGGAATTAATTAGCCAGTTGGCACAGTGGGTCGGTGCAGCCGTGTCAGCGCTTAGAGTTCAGTGCCGCGCCTCATCCCTCAAGCCTAATCAGCCCGCTGTGAGGCTGAGCGTGACGGCCAAGGCAGCGTGAAACTGCAGGCTGCTGCCAGCCACTCGCATATTTCAAATTACCGCCCTGAGGTTGCCCGCGTGCCGCAGTTACATCTGTTTTCACCTAAAAAATTTCGCAGAGTTTCCCCCCCTTTGAAACCAACCTGCTGTTTGGTCCGAGATTAGTGATCCATCTGACGGATCAGATGCGCCGGGTCCCGTGGGCGGGTCGGAGATGTGGGTGGCCAGTAACGCGAAAGGGAGGAACCCGAGGGGAGGCCGCCGTCGGAAAAGATTATCCCCGACTGTTATTTTTTGTGTGTATGTGAGGGAAGCAGACGTGAGCGCGGTAAATTAAAATTAAACCCGCGGTCACATCTGTCGGCGCCGGCGTATTGGCCAACACCTGCGTGACCTTGTTTCACAGCGGGTTTGTAAATGAAAGGCGCCTTTCGCGCTCGCACACGCGCAGACACGCAACCGCGTTCGCGCCTTTGCTTCTGCATTGTTAAATTTAGCCACAGTGCTTATAGCAGGTGTAACAAATGTCTGCAAGCCGAAGCCTGGGAGGTGTTCCTGCAGATCAGAGACGCTGCTTCTGTGTCTGATTACTTGTCTGCTGTCATGGAGCTCTGCTCTCAGCGTCGATCTCGCTCTCTCTCTCTCTCTCTTTTTTTTCTTACTTTTACCAAAGAAGCCACGGGGGACCGAGGCTGCCTCATTCTTTCTTTTTACCTGCTCCGAGGAGGTTATGTTTTCATTCACGTCTGTTTGTTTGTTTATTGGACTGTCTGTCTGTCAGCGGGAAAACAGAGAGAGGGGAGAGGAAGAAAAAAAAAGCGGGCCAATTTTCGCAAAAACTCTGCGAGGGGGTGGAGGAAGAATTAATTTCGGTCCTCTTTTGTATTTCTTTTTATATTTTTTGGAACCCCTGGCCTCGGAGGAAGGTGCGCTCTCGCCGAGCGTTTGTGATTGAACAAGCGCTCACGCTCGTGTTTATTGTTTGCTCCGGACGTTGAAGGGTGACGCCGCAAATTAGATTTTTAAGGCCGGCAATGTCGCGACTGCAATCACTCGGCCGGGAAGGAGATCGAAAAATCTCCTCTCTCCTCCCTTTTGAGATGGGATTCGCGTTGGCTCAGGAGAGCAAACAGCGGGGCATCGGGTCCGGTTCGGGTCCCGCCCAGATTAGAACTGATTTGCTCGTTTCGTGCCACGACCCTTTCACTTGGATTGAGTGTTTCTCTCTGTGACACCCCACCCTCCCCACACCCCTGTTCTTCTGCCACAGGGGACACCACACAAAGGATGAGATCCGCTCCGTTCCCAACCCCTGCAGAATTGGATGCCTATGCTAAGAAGGTTGCCAACAACCCCCTCACGATTAAGATCTTCCCAAACAGTGTCAAGGTCCCCCAGCGAAACCACGTCCGCCGCACCGTCAACGGGCTGGACACGTCGGGCCAGCGCTACAGCCCTTACCCTTCCTCTCAAGCCAGTGCCAAGACGGGCCTCCTCGCCATTGTCAAGGTGCCCTCCGTCAAAGGCATCCTGAAAGATTTCGCCGGCAGCCGGGCTCGCTTGCATCCGGAAGTAATCATGAACCCCCTCACCGGAACGTACCAAGTGGCTTCGACCAGCACTTTAAACCACCACCACCCAAATCTGCCGAGCCTCGCCCGTGCCCAGCAGAGCTTGCCCCTCCAGCCGCAGGACCCGGCCCAGGCTCTGCAGCTGCCCCTCCCTCAGCAGCAAGGTCACAGCCAGAGCCTCAGACAGTCTCTCCCGATGGTCCCGCACCCTCAGGGCCCGTCCAGACCCCAGACACTCTCTCAGCACGCAGCCCTGGGCCACCCGCAGGGCCCCGCCGCCGTCATGCTTCAGCAGCAGCAGCAGCAGCAGCAGCAGCAGCAGCAGCACCTTCAGCAGCAGCAGCAGCAGCAGCAGCCGCCCGGCCTGCAGGGGAGCAGAAAGCTGCCGGATGGCGACGCGCCGCCTAATGTTACCGTCTCTACCTCAACCATCCCACTTCCCATGGCTGCCGGGCTGCACCAGGGCCGCCAGGCCGACCTGAGCACCATCGTGCATCAGATCAACCAGTTCTGCCAAGCTCGGGCCCAGGGCGCGGGAACCACCTCCATGTGCGAGGGCCAGATCGCCAACCCCAGCCCCATCAGCCGCAACCTGCTTATCAGCGCCTGCTCCAGGGTGTCCATGCACAACAACCCCGCCACCCCCGGGTTCCCCCCGCCCAACTGCATCATCGGCCCGCAAGAGAAAGCAACTGCCCCGGCAGTCGCGCACCCACCGCACAGCGTGGCCGCTATGAACCACTTGCCTTCCAACCACACTGATCCCAAGCAGCAGCAGCAGCAGCAGCAGCAGCAGCAGCAGCAGCAGCAGCAGCACCACCTTCAACAGCATCTCCACTCGCAGCAGAATCAACAGCAACAGCTACAACACAGCACGCAGCAGCAGAAGATGCGCTCTTGGAATCAGCATCAGTTGGCCCACATACCCCACATTCAGAACGGTGGGACGCACCTCTGCAAGCAGCCCCCCCGGGACCCTGCCTTCCATTTCAAGGGGATGGGCTACCCTGCGGACATGTGTGTGGGGCAGCCTTACACACTGAAACCTCCCGTGGAGAGACCCACTCCCTCCCCGCCCGTCAACAACAACAGCATGCCCGGCCTCCTGGCCCACTACCCCAACGGCCAGTACTTCCAGTCCCACATTTGGAGCAGCAGCATCCTACCCACACCCAATAGTGACAGCTCCGGGTCTCAGGACGTAGCCATGCCATTCCACGGTGCGGGCTCGGGGGCGTGCACCACACTAGACTGCGGGCCCCCCGGGGCGCCCCATTATAGGCTAGCGACGAGCTCCTCCGCCTCCTCTGCCCAGACTAATCTGATGCAAACAGCAGATTACTTGGGTGGGGACTTCCAGACGCCCTATTTCCGCGATCAGAATCTCGGGTTGATGGGTAAGATACACAGGCCCCCCCTGAGCAGGGTCGGTCCGGAGGTGGGCGACGGCAGAACCGCTCTCATCCAGCACCCAGGGTACAGATAAGCTATGGCCTTGTCTATACAAGTTATCAGAACCCCTTTTGTTTAGTCTTAAGAAAGGAAAATACATGAATTAAAAACAAAAATTGATAACTTAAGCAAACCGCTAATCTTAAAGAGGGTAAATGAATATATTTAATGAAGAACAGTAGTTTCGGGGAGGGGAGGTTTTTTTGTTGTTTTTTTTTCTTTCTTTCTTTTAGACACATCTTGCAAGTGATCAATTGCAACATTTTTGTGTTAATAAGTGCTTTGACCCAGCACTTTAGGGAACTTTTTCCACGTGAGTGTGTATGTGTGTGCGCGCGTGTGCACGTGTGCACACATCTGTACTGTTATTGTCATTCCCTGCTTCTTCCATTCTCACACTTGTCTTTCTGTGTGCCTGGATCTCAACGGATCCCGTCGATTCTACTTCAGACCTGTCTGCGAGCTTTTCTTATGCATGTAAGAAAGAAGATGAGCAGACAGATCCCACACTGAGAAACCGTAACGTCTGTCGGTGGACGTTTTGATTTGACGGTTTGTTTGTTTTTTTTGTTTGTTTTGGGTTTTTTACTTCTTCTTTTTTTTTTTTTTTTCCACTATTCTCGCGCAGTCAGGAACCTCTGGCCCTGACAGATTCTCAAGTCTCACAACGACACATTCACAAATATTCCCTCTTGAGGACATAAGAGACTGGCGGTCTTGTTTGAGCAGCGAGGCATGTGTTACGCACGCGAGCCAAGAGGTTTTATTCTTGTTTTGTCGGGTTTTCTTTTGGCAAAATGTATTTATTTGTATAATAGGACTATTCAAGCTGGATCCCTCTCTGTCACCTAAGGACACGCGCAATCAGGTTTGTTTGTACATAGTAAGGATTCAGCAGGGAGCGAAGGGGGTCGACGCAGTTTGTCGCGCTCTGCTTTTAAATGCTGCAATGAATTCAGGTGTTTCCAAATGAGTCGCCGGCGCCAGGCGACGAGATTCGTTGAAAGGAAAGTCTCGGAGAGGTAAACCGTCACACCGCTCGATGGCCAAAGTCAGGTTAACAAGGACACACGATCATTGAGATGTGCCACGTTATGTTTCCTTTCTAGATTTTTTTTTTTTTTTTTTTTTTTTTGTTGTTGTTGTTGTTGTGGGAACCAAGACAAATGTATTACTTGAATGTTGAGATTATTTGTTTTGCAGGTGACGAAAGGAGGGGCGGGGGGGATCCGTTCAATTGTGCCGACAGAATCCCGGAGTAAAAGACAAAATGCTCGTGTTGCGTAGAGCCCAGCGAAGTTCGGATCCATACGGGGGCGGGGAGGGGGTGGGGGGGCGCGAGTGAAAAAAGTTGTGCGTAGTCGCTACTGATCAGGACGTGAAGTCTGCTCCAAACGACCAAATTGATCACTTGCAAGATCAAACCCAGGCAAACAGAAACTGACTTCTGAGTTCAGAGTGAAACAGCAGATGCATTGTTTATTTTATTGTACACTGGCTTACCTACTAGACTACTGTAACTTTAAAGTTTAATGATTGTTTGTGTGTGTGTGTGTGTGTGTGTGTGTGGGAGTGAGAGCGTTGCCTGCAGACGTGGGAAGTGCTGAGAGTGTGCGTGTGTGTGTGTGTGTGTGTTTGCGCGCGTGTATGTGTGTATAAACACAACGACGCCCCATGTTTTGTTCATCTAACTCCCTAACAGCCCCTAAAAAGCCTTAAGTGTTTGGTCCTTGGACTTTCCTTGAGCATGGTTTTAATGAAAACCCCAAATAATAAGGAGAACGAAGGCAGTGAGGATACACAGAAACAGCAATTTTGTTTTTTCTTTTTGTTTTTTCCGTGGTCTTTTTATTTTAATGAAGTTTTGAATAGGCAGAGCAATTCCTTAGAGATTCTTTACGGAGAGCAAGAAAAGGAGTAATATTTTGTAATTATATATTTTAGCAATGTGTAGTTACTGAGCTGAAACCTTTTTTTTGGGTTTTTTTTTTTTCCCTCCAAGATTCAAAAGCTTCAGTTTGCAGTTGTGACTATTTATAATATTTTGATTTGCTTGTTATTTAAATTTTATTTTTCTTCATTGTTTCTTGTACTATTGCTGTGAAATGGAAGAAGGTCCATAAAGCCTTTCTTTTTGTCATTCTGTACGACAGACGAAGAGGCGAGAGCGTGAGAGTTGTGCTACTCTTTTTGTAATATTGTAATAATAAAATAAAATTCTAATTTATGCTTTGAGACGAGTCTGGGACACTTGTTTGGATTTTCCGTGTTCGGAGCACGCCTAACTTCAATATCCTCTTTCCAACAGACAGTAATTAGTTGTTATTTTTTGTGTTTGTTTTCGTGTTTTTAATCAAAATGTAGAGCCGTAATGGCCCCGCCTGGAGGTTTGGGAAGGTCGCATCAATTTGCGCGCCTTAGTGGCATTTAACCAGACTCGCTTCCGCCGAACGGACACCGGAAGTGGAGTAGACGAAACCGCAGGACCATTTGGTAGCGGGCCGCGATGAAAGAATAAAGTTGTTTAAAATTGTATGTATTTCTTTTATTTGAAATGAAATATTTGCGGGAACGTTTTTCTTTTAGCGAGGGTTAGCTTGCTGACTTCCTGAGTCAAGTGCAGAAGTGAGGCGCAGGCGGAAGTGGAAGGTTTTCAAAATAAAACACCCGGAAGACTAACAAAAGTAAAATACATGTAACACGTAGTAATACTGTATTCCTACTTCGCGCCACGGTACCCGGCAGTGGACTGTTCTGTGCCGGGCTGCATAGAAAGATTATTGTTGCCTAAAGTAAAATGTATTTTATTCTTTTACTTCCGGGTATTTAATTTTGACAAATCGCCACTTCCGCCTACGCCTCACATCTGCACTTGACTCAATCAAAATGCAGGTTAGTCGGAAAACTAACCCCCCGGCAAATAAATGTCACCGGAGAGTTTAATGTTTGAAAAGGGAAAAAGACCCGACGATGAGACACCGGAAAGCTCTTAATAGCGCCTGCAAAAAGAGCTACATTTGAAAGAAATGACCAAGAGTCCCACTTAAACCACGGGTTCATCGCAACAGGTGATTCCAACGGTCGGCTAGCTAATGAAGTCACGTTGCGACCAAGAACCCTGCATTAAAAGGACAAGTCTTTGGGAAAAAAAAGAAAAAAATTAAATAAAAAAGCAACTATCGAGGCCCAGAACACGTTTATGGAGTGGAGTGGACGTAAGGAGCGCACTTGAAGCGTTAACTACTACCTTCCCCGCCAGATGGGACCGTCTAGATCCAGGGAAACACGTTCATGGCTCCCGCTGATTCTGATTGTGCATTATGGTGACTAAATTATGTGATAATAGTCGTTAAACGTGCATAATAGAAGGTGTTGTGGTTACATTTCCATTCCCCCTTTTTTCTTTATTGCACCCATGTCCGCACCAAAAAGCATGAAAGTGGTCCGTGTGTAGCACAGATGCTGGGGGTTTTATTGAAATGTAAAGGGGGAGAGCGGGGGGAGCAGCATTAAAAAGACAAAAAAACACACCGCAAAATAAACCGGGATCGTCTTTATTGTCACAATACTTGTCTACAAATTAAATCTCATGCCGTGATTTTCCCATTTTTAAGCGGCACCTGTTGCGGCGCCGAAGCATTCCCAGCGATTAGTCAGTCCCCGCGAGAAATGATCCTTTCTGCTCAGCAGCCCTGGAGATTTTTTTGCCTTGAGGCCTTTTTTTCTTATTTATTTTCTTTTGGTTAAGAAACGGTATTGTAAAATCAAGGCCAGGCGGCGAACAGGCGTGTTTGGCCTGTCGGAAGTGTATGCGTAGGCACAGTTTAGCCAGGACGGACGTCCAGAAGCTCCGTCTCTGCGGAGTGGTTGGTCTGTCCCCGCTGGCTGTCCCTGAACCAGCCTCTCCAGCTCCTCCCTGTGGACAAAGAGCGGAACTGCAACTGTCTCTCAACCCCCCCAAAAAAAACACGCTTTGCAAAAAAACAAAAAACAAAAAACAAAAAACATTTTGTGAATCTTCTGCAACCGCACCTCTGTTTGTTCTGATCGGCGCGGTGTCTGGCGCCGGCTGTCGCCCGCGATCCGAGCACCCTGGATCCTCATTGATTTTGCTCAGGTTGATGTTCCATTTGTTCCAGTTGACTTCCTCCACTCTGGGATGACAAGACGACACATGCTCCAATTAGTATGACGCGTTGCCGGGGCTGTCAGAGAGAAACATCTGCCATCTTGTCTTTTAATCTCCAAACCTTTTTTTTTTTTTTTCGTGTGTCTGAGTTATTAATATCGTTACCTGCTGCTCAGACCAGCCAACCACCGTGTTTCTAAGTGTTTTTTTGTTTGTTTTTTTCGCAAGTGGCTTTTCGCCACAGTCCCCCATCGACTCATTCGCCTGTGGGTAGAGATGTGGATTGTCTCAACCGGGTACTCAACAGGGGCGGCCGAGGGAAACGCGACGTGCGACAAACGTGGCCGGTTTTCAACGTCGACGGAGATTACATCGTGGTCGCCAATGCTGGCACGTTAGTCTCTACGGCCGCCATATTTGTCTGCACGCCGTCCCCGGGTGCCCGCTGTTGCTGTTACACGCCACAATTTCACACAGAATGACCACGGTTCGGAAAGTAAAAGTCATTTGATGAGACATGTTCGGGAGGCCATTATGGAACTTAATTGTTGGATGTTCACCTGTAACCTAGCATTGATACAGATCTGTCATATCTGAGCCCAAGTTAATGTTTGTAGAATGAAATCTTCCATAGGTAGCAGACATATATAGATCCAGGGACCTTCTCGCTGCGCCACCGTGCCGCCTTATGCTGTTGTATATGTGACAGTAGATCGACAATGTACACTTAATGCAGGTGTAATAAGTTGGATGGCCGTTTCTAATACATTGCATAAGATAAATGGAATATGTCACATGTATTAGACATTATCAGATTTATCTTGGTGGGGGGAAAATTGCAAAGGAAGCCGCTTTATGAATAAATCATGGTACGAGACATACGTGTTAAAAGACAAGTAATGCATAAAATGAATTACTGTGGGGGGGCATTGGGATATTTTCTTTCTTTCTTTCCTTTTTTTTTTTTCTCTTTAATATATACATGGAGGGGCTAATACCAGCCCGAGTGATTTCCGTTTGACAGATGCATTCCGACACAAACACACACACACACACACCCCACACCACTCAGACGGATATAACATAAGAATACAGCTCCGCTAGGAGACGTTTGTTTGAGCTGAGTCTGACTGGAATCACATTACATTTGCAGGTATTTGGTCATGAATATTAAAGCCCTTCCGCTCCTGTCAGAAATAGTCCTTATTTCTTTTTTAGTTCTCCCTGCACCGCTGCTGTTTTTTTTTTCTTTCTTTTTTTTCTTTTTTTTTTTTTAAGAGGTCGCCGCTCCGAGCACGAGTTGCAGCATCACCAAAATATCTCCGAGCCAGTGCCGGCCGAACATTCAGCGACCGGAGTGTGACGGGGA
>CAAKHD010013315.1:14952-32274 GCA_901007705.1 Fistularia tabacaria | reverse complement strand
GGGTGTCCTTTGTTTTAATAAGAAAGAGGGGTGATGGGGGGCTTTTGTGGGGGGGGGGTTTGGGGGGGTGGGGGGGGGGCCCCCCCGGGAGAGGGGGGGGGGGGGGGGGGGGGGGGGGGTGGGGGTTGGGGGGGGGGGGGGGGGTCTCCAAGTGCTGATTGGGTGTGTGTTTTGGTCAAACAACAGTGCGCGTTAGAAAGGAGGGGGTTGTGGGCTCTGTTAAGCATCAGAAGAAGTGCAGACGGCGTTGGGATCAAAGTTCGCCTATAGTCTGTGTGCACAAGATGATAAAACTGTGAAGTGTGTGTGTGTGTGTGTGTGTGTGTGCGCTTTAAACGCTTTAAACACACACACACACACACACACACACACACACACAAACAATATTCTCTCGGGCAGACAACCCGGGCAGCGTGCCAGCTTATTACTGCGAGTTCCAGGTTCGTTCCAGAGTTCATACAACCTGCTCGGCGAGCCAACAGAGACACACATGTAGGCGGCCTGCAGGTTCTCGGAAACTCGCAGCGTTTCCAAGGGGAAGCTGCAGGGTTGATTCGCAGTTGCAAAAAAAAGAACAACGAAAAAAAACCTTTACCTCCACTTTGCCCTGTAACTCAATGCTGGATCTTGCAGCTGCATCAACAGCAGAACCAGATACAGGAGATAGAGGTCTGGTAGAGCATTGATAAAGATGCAAGTCAGATGGGAAAGTGTGTGTGTGACAACAACTGGTGCGGCGGTAAGGTGTCGGCCCGCGGCGGCCACAGATTCTGGCCCGGGGGTAGGGATGAGCCAAAGACATCCCCTGATGTTTTGACGGCAGCGGCGGGGAAGAACGCTATCACGCTGCTCCAATTGGGGAGCTATCTTGTGACTGTGAAGGAGCGGCATATGATTCACATCATTTTCATACTCCTTAAAACCATTCAGTGACCCCTCTGTTCTGTATGGAAGAGTCTGCACGGCTTAGGTTTCCAAATTCCTCTTTCTGGGTCTTTCCTTGAATTTGCCACCCTCGAGTCTTTGAGTGTGTGTGTGTGTGTGTGTGTGTGTGTGCGCGCATGCACTCGGGTGCATGTGCAGTATTTCATTTTATTTTATTTTATTTGACTCATCACTGTGATCACACGGTGGGGCTCGAATAGAACATCGCTTTGCTTTTAATACCCTCACCGTGGGCTGTTGCTGCTGCGTTTCTGGGTTCTGTCCTTATCCATCAGCCGTGCCATCTTTACAAAGTTCTCCTAGATGCACATTTTGGCTGATTGCACTTTTTGCTTTTCAGAATTTCCTCTCATCTTTTATTCAGAGGCTCTTGATAACATTTATATGCGCCGCTTTAATACGCCCACGTTTAAGACTGAAAACACAGCTACACATCGAATTTGTTTTCTTTCACTTGCAGTTTCGATTCTGTGCCGGGCTTTTCAGTAAATGTGATTTATTTTTTAAACTGGTAATTTGCCACGAACGTACTTTGTGGTTGCATCCGTCACACAGCCATTTTGTTTGTACACTTAGACGAACTAGTCTTATTTCTTTTCATCCTGTTTACAAATTGCTCCATTTTCTAGTTGCTGTAACGGATGAGGTGCACAACAACAGTTTACATCCAAATGCACTTCAGCGACATAGCTTTCATTCGAGAATGAAGAATAACTTTGTTTTTGTTTAGCATAAAACGAAAAGAGAAGGTTATCACACGCCATTTCGCACAGTTGCTGCTTTCCCAGCGCCTGCCTTCGGAACGGACTGATTTAGAGGCTGAGAGAATCCAGATAAAATTGGCCTTGTCCGTTTGAGCTGTGTGGAGATTCTCAGAGGGCTGCAGTTTTTATCACAGTGCATCGAATATTGTTACGCGACACAACCAGGGTAGAGTCCATTTCGTCCACTGCCCAGAGGATTGCTGTCTCCAACCAGGTAACCACCGGACTCAAACCATCACCTGAAATATGCTACCTCTCTTGCAAAATCAGTGAATGTATACGCCAGTCCAATATATTTCTCTAAGCCTTATTTCAGCTGATGAAAACAGCACCTGCACAGGTCTAACCCACATTTGTATTTTCACCAAACTTATGGTTGAAATGCACAGCTGAAGATTCCAAAACATTTGTAACATAGTTATAATTACTGAATGTGAGTGCAGTAAAACAAAACTGTATATTTGTTAACATTTTCAACACTTTACTGAGAGTTAATATGAGATGTGGAATGATCAAACTTTTAAAATGTAGCTATAGTTTTATATTATGTGTGCTCGCTTACTCATGGCCTATAACGGTGACTCTGGAAGCCGGTATCCCCAACACAGCACAGCTGTTCACCAGTTCTTCTTTACGCTGAGTTCCTTGGTTGTAGAAGTTTCCTGTACAAGATTTAGATAAAGAAAATTTTTTAAAAAGTCCTCGATTATATTCGTAGATACTGCATATGTGTAATTTAACACAGCTGACCATGTAATTGATATGCACATATTATTGCTTCGACATTTAGAGTCTAAATGCAATGTTGCATAATTCAAGTGTGCCAACTGTACGTTTTCCCTGGGTGCCTTGCAAACACGTCCTCCTTTTATTTTCTATTTCCACATTTCACCAAATATTTAATGTAACCTAGACTTGTCATCTTAAAACGGCAAATTTCACATGCACACGGGTTATTGTAGAACTGTATTGACTGTTTTGCATTAAATAGACACTTTTCAGGGCGCGCTATTAACACGCTGTATTCATTTGTTGTGAATCGCTGTGATCATATTTGGAGGTTTATAACTGTAAAAAAAAAAGTAACAGAAAGCAGTTTCTGAAAACATCTCGCCTCCGTGTAGTAAAAATGCAATTACTTGTAACTGCTGTAGAAGAATCTAACTTCATTTTACAAAAATAAATAGCTGGCTTTAGCAAGGCAGTAACAAGAAAAGATGTAAACCTTGTTTGTTTTCTGAAATATCATGTGAACGTGTAATGGTGTGGTATCTCCGTACCTTCCGACAAACACAATAAATGCACTGTGGCTTTTAATTCGCCAAGTCGTATAATCGTCGGGGCGAAGAACATACACTCGTCATCCGGATGCGCGGTGACAACCAGAGCTCTAAACTCGGCGCAGTTTGCTCCCTTGGTCGATAAAAACCGCGAGACATGATCGAGCGACTCCGCCAAAGTTCGCCGGTATCGATGGTAAATAATTTTAATCCAAACGAAGTAGCACAACACGGCGACAACAGCCCAGCAAACAGTCATTTTTAAAGATAAGACCGTCACCGTAAACAGTCCGTAGGAGGACACGACCGAAACATTGGTTCCGCATGGTAAAAACAAGCGTACCGCCTGAATCACTCATGTCGGTAATGTAACTAGTTTTTATTTTAATGCCAAAAATCTAATTTCTGTTTTCAAAAAATACTACAAATTATATCCCAAATATCCAAATATTTAGCTCACCCAAAGCCATTGCTATCGTTTAGGTGACCTGCTTTAATCATGTTTCCCAGAGCACCAAATTCATACTTATCGCAAGCCATGATCTTCCTCCGTTAAATACGTTTTATTTTTCTTATCACTTAAAACAAGAAAACAAATCTTGATATACGTATGTGAGTGAATAGCGAAAAATAACAAACATTAGAAACACTATCATGTTTGACGGGAAAGATTTAACTGTCACACCGTCTTATCCTTGCAGGCGCATACATGTCGACGTACTAAAACGCGGCCTCTCATCCTGATAGTGACATTCGAGTCATTTGAATTTGTATCTAGTGACAGTTGTCATTTTTAAATTGAAACGATTTTTTAAAAAGACGAGCCTGCGGCGAATTGGACCGGTCGGAATTTTTTTTTTTATCCTTCCAGGACATGGACTGACAAATGCGGCGCAGCCTTCAGTCTGCTCAGTCGTCCACAGCCCGTTACCCGCGGATTTCCAGTCAACAATTGACTCCAAATTTTGCCTAGGGATACACTTCTCTCCCCCGGTACATTTCCGAAACATGCGGTGAGTACAAAACACGCAAACGCGGGGCAGGCGAACGCGTCTAATCTACACGCTTTTTTTTACGCGCCCCCGGTTTACGCCGAAAATCTGCCTTGCAAGATGGCGACGTGGTTGAGAATTCAAAGGTGAAATACTGGCTAAGTTAGCTTGCTAGCAGCAATAATAACATCTTCAACGCCGCGTTGCTGCTGCGGGGGTCTGCGGGGGTCTGCGGGAGGGGGGCTTGGGCTTCTCGCCCCGCGTACATTATTCTCCGGGGCTTTTTTTTTCGGTGCATTTCCGGAAAGCCAATCTGTTGTGGATGTGAACCCATCCCCCAAGATAAGCTACATAAATCCCATTGCTTCTAAATGAGTGTGTGGCGTGAAAAGACAACAATAACAACATGCAGCAGCATTATTTCCCAACCCCCCCCCCAAACCCCCTCCCGGTTGCGGGGCCACGAAGTTCATCGTTGCTGCTGGATTGATGCTGAAATAACCAGCGTCCGTTTGTACGAGGTCTCCGGATTCAACTTTTTCTTTGGGAAGGGAGGGGGGTGTTAAAAACACTCCTGTGAGAGGATGATGCACGCCAAAACGGTGTAAGTTGGTGCTGTCTGCTGCCAAAATGACGTCGATGTAAATTAACGAGCTATATTTAAACCCCCCCCCCCCTCCTGCTCCTCGCAACGGAAAGGAGGATTAAGGTGTGAATCCAAATTCACCCGCAGTGTGAATTTCGAACTAGCACCATGCACTTCCCCTTTGCAGAGACACAGCCTTTAGGGTTCAATAGATTTGTACTCGTTGTGAAGTATCGACAGGATGCTGGCTGAGGGCACAAACCGGAGTCGCAACTGTTGATTCTCCTAGTTTGGTGCTCAGTCTGATGCCCCTTTTGCTCGTGGGTAAGAACATTTGTGCATGGAAGTGTTTCTAGAGGCCCCCGGATTGCAGGCAGTATGGTAGAAGGTCACCTCCCCGACTAGAAAGGTGACTAAATCCTCTGTTTTGATGCAACACTGTTGCATCCCTTTCCAAACTATCTGCGGTCATTACGTCATCTGTGCATCCATTTCTCAATGATTACACCTGACGTCCATGTTTTTTGTTTTTCCAGTTGTAACACTTTCACGAGTTAAACTGCGCTCGGGTCGCGTTCCCGTCCGGGAGTTACGGCAAAAGATCTCCCTGTTCCCCGGTTAGCAAAAAAATGAGCCGCAGTGTTAGCAATTCGATGTGCAGAAGGTGTTTGCCGTGTCAGATAAGAACAGCTGGTCATGCAGTTTGGCTTCATACATGGTGGTCTCTGCATTTTAGAACTGCAGCACGCTGAAGAACGGAAGCCCGATGTTCAGATGTGCAAATGCCTTTCAGAAGAAGACTTTGAATATCATGTCGAGGGGGGGGAGTCCCCAAGTCCCCAATTACTGTCACCTCTTTGAACAGACATGTTCTGCCCAAAACACATACGCGCCACTCACTGTTTGTTAAAGAGACACCCCCTAAGAGCTGTTCCCCGAGCCTCGCAATCTCTCATATGTCCATATGAACAATATAAACAATCTGAATTGTCGACGTGATTGTTCGCAGACAATTGACAATTTTATTTCCTGCAGGTGTTTCTGCTTCTTGTGATGAACAGCTAAACAGTCGTTTCTTACAGTGGGGGTGGATCTAGATTGCTGAGATATGGGTTTCATATATTAGCAACAAGGCAACTGGTCGCAGTACCGAACCATTCACCCATTATCCTGTTGATTTGCGCCCCGTTGTTGCTTAGATTTTAAAGGTTCGGTCAGATCAGCTTCCTTACAGTCGCATGAGCAGAACGCTGGTTTCTCTGCGCTGCAATAGCTTTAAGAAATACACACACACACAACTGGCCTCACTCTTATCTCACATTCCATGTCAGCGCTAGGGGAAGATCTCTGATATCCGACTCGGCGAATACACCCACAGAAGCTACCTCACTGTACTGTAACTGCCTTTGGTGAAAGTACACTGCGGTGACTTGACTCGTTTTCTAGTCACCCCTGGAGGAACAAGGTGGTATTGCAAGAAAACGCTGGTCCCTTTAAAAATGATATGTTTGTGCCACAGTCGCCGCAAATGCAGGAAAGTCCCCGCGCATTGCTGCCAAGAATAAAAAAAAAGTGTAACGAAAACAAATAAAAAAAAATCCCCATGTGTAGCTTCAGAAATTTCTCGTGTAACCTCAGGAAACGCGTAACCGGCCCAAGGAGTGCCACACCTGCAGGATTGTTTGCGGACGGCTTCAAGGACACTTGCTGAGACGGTTAGTTTGACAGCGAATCGTTGCCAAACTGTCAAGAAGCAGGGGAGGGGGACCGGGCCTGTCTGCAGTGAGCCTTCAAGAACTCTTGCTTGATGTCGAGTGATTCTCGAAAAGAGAATAAAGAGTAACGAGCGTCAGACGACGGGGCGTGTGCAGAAGTGGGGCCTTGACGCCGATGTCAGCATTGCTAGCACGGTTGCTCCGCGTACGGAGGCCAGGTGTGTTTAATCCCCTGCAGTTTGACTCCTGAGAGATTTTACGCTGAGGTGCAGACGCCCACTTTCCCTTAGTCATCTCGGACGAGGATCCGCTCCGTACCCGGTTCCTCAAAGGTGGAACTGTCGTGATAACGGAGTTCAAACCTTCCAGTATGTTGCTCTCTCCTCTTTCAGTAACAAGGGTGAAAGAAAGTAGGTCAAGTTAGTTAGAAATGTTCGACATGAAACCAGAAATCTATATCCCAGCTGCTTATTGGTGAACAGTGGTATAAATAAATACAAATTGAAAACCTAAGCATAAAAGAAATGCGAGCGACCTGTTGTAAGTGTAAATGTGGTCTCACCGTGTTCTGCAGAACCAGTCCGGCCTGCAATGGGTCAATCGCCTTCAGACAAAAACACAGTCAGTCAGTTGACTATCTCGTATTCATTTTTTTTATTTCGTGTCTTTTTGTGTTATTTAAAAAAAAAACAGAAAACAAAAAACAAAAACTCGATCAGAGGTTGTTCTTGTCTCCCCCCCCCCCATTAAGCCGTTCTGTTCCTTTTGGAGTGAAGGAATAAATTGGATAACATGACGTGGCGCTGAGTAACCAAAGCACAGACGCTCTGGACAGCTGAGAGTGAAACTGCCCCTCTCCGTCTGACAGCACATCAACGACGTCTGCCGTGATCCGGAATGGAGGAGCGCGCAGTCGACCCCGCGACTGACAAACAACGGCGGGACTGCGATTGTGCGGTGCTTTTTCCGGTCTGCTGACCTTTCCAAAGAGCTGTTACAACATTGTCACGTTCACCCATTCACACGCCGCCGAAAGAGGGCGGGTGAGAGGTGCCGAACCCCAACCGGCAGTAAAACACAAACGGCGTGGCGCCACGGGCCAATTCGGAGCACGCCGCCGCGCTTAAAGGATACCTCCACCCGGTCGAAGGGTCATCGAAGCGGTTACCCCCCGAGCCCACGGAGGCCCTCCCCCTCTCTCTGCTAACAATCGGGCGGCTCGGCGCGACGGAGATTTGCGTCCTCCGGCCCCGGCGCGAGGGGGGATTCTGTCCCCGCTCAGTTACATAAGATTTGGGGAATCTGGGACTCTGAGTATCTGTGCTCCCAATCATATGACATCAGCAGATAAATGCCGAAAGAATCAATTCCAGTCGACTCGTGTGTATGTGTGTCTCCTTTTTTTAAATTCTGCTTTTAATCCTTGTTCAGCGCGTGAATTCTCAAAGTGTGTCAACACAGAAACCGACCCTTTTTTTTAATTCGCTCGCTCGTGACGGCAACACTTGCCGCTTGTTTTTCCTCCCGAGTCTGAAGCCAGTGTCGTAATATTGTGGAGGGTAGAGCCAGCGGGGGACGGATCTAAGCGACGAGTGACTAGATGATTCCCTGAAAATCCCGCCGCCCTCCACCTGCAAGCTAAAACGTATCCCTTTCTCCCCAGAATGGCTGTCTGGTACGATACCAGGTGATTGTATTTTGAGTTTCGCAATAACTCTTCTTTTAATGTCATCCACTAAGCCTCGCTGTCCCGCGTCCGCCGAGGAATCTTCACATGCGACCATGATCTTTTTCCCCTTTTCTTTTCCCTGCTAAAATGTCAGGCCGAGCGGGAAACGGCGATAGCCGCTCATGGGGTCGGCGGCCGATGCCAGAATTTGAGCTCACAGGCGGCGCCTTGCCGTGCAGTTGCACAGCAGACGTTAATTGCCGGTAAAAACGCACAGGAACATTCAGTACCTAAAGAAGTATTTCAAGACGCGACACACCCAGGCTAAAATAACATTCACGAGGGAACAAGGAGTTAGCGCTTATAAATTCTATACGACGGTTGATTTATGGATGAAATTGGAATAAAAACCGCAATTATTTTATTGCCTGTGTGATCCTAGAACCTTGTTTTTATATCTGATGTATTGTCGTGGCGCGCATCAGCGCTTTGCCTTCTCTCTCAGGCGCCTGGTGTTTCGAGTGTGAACGCAAGGATATATGTTTCTCCTGCGAGCAGATGTTTACAATCCGGCAACCTATGACCTTTTCCCGTCTGGCTGCAGGTGGTTCGTGTCTCCAAACATGGTGTAGCTGAAGCCCCGCGGCCCGTGAAGCAGCAGCAGCAGCAGCAGAGCTCGCACCGCGCCAGGATGTCCAGCAGCTCGGGCTACCCCCCCAGCCAGGGGAGCTTCAGCAGCGAGCAGAGCCGATATCCATCCCATTCTGTCCAGTACACCTTCAGCGGCACGCGTCACCAACAGGTATGCTAGTGAAACCGGAGCCGTGTGTCCAGAACAGTAGCGGATCATGTTTTTGAGAATTCGTGTTTTTTCGGGTTGGGGCCTGGAGATGCAGAGAGGAAACCCGAACGGCGTCTCATTCACACAGATGTGGACGTGGTTAACGCCTCTGCCTCACAGCAAGTCGGCCCCTGGAGGCTCCATGGATATTCTAAATTGCTTATGTGCAGGAGAAGGTGAACAGTTGGATGTGTCTTGAGAGAGTGAAAGGTTGAATGTCTCCTATATGACATGTGAATGACAGCGTGAATAGTTGTATGTAAATATGACAGGGTCAGTTCTCGTATGTCAACCTGAACATGGATGTCTGTAAGACGTGGGAATGACGGTGAGCGTTTGTACGCCTCAAAATGACATGTGAATGAAACGGTGAATGACCGTGACCGGTCCAGGAGGAACCCGGCCTCTCGTCCAATGACAGCAGGGATAGGCTGTGTAGAGAATGAATGAATGAATGCATTTCGAACGGTAAAGGCCTTTTGTCCACAGAGTGAGGGAGGCTTGCTGTCATTGCATCAGTTTATCTCCAAACTGTTCCCGAACAGCAGGACTTCAGGATTAAGCCGTATAGTTTAAGAATGAATGAATGAATGAATGAATGGTGCGATGGTGCGGCGTCAGTGCCACCACGTGGCAGATCCCCCAGGGAACGCCCGGGGGTCCAGCTTCGGCCGCAGCTTTGAAGCCCCGACTCGCACAGATCCTGAATTCATGCGCTGGATCCCTTTGTTGTCACCGCACGCCCCCCCCCCTTTTTTTTTTTTCCCCCCTTTTTTCTCTTTTCTCCCCAGATAGTTCATAACTTTCCATATAGTTAAAAATATCACTTACACGTGTGTTTATTCTAACAGAAGGGGGTCTTTATATAAATCAGCCCGACCGATAAATTACCCCGGCCGGCTTGTTACCCGCTCCGCTCCCTCTGCACCGGCGTGTCGCTGGCGTGAATGAAGGGCTTTCACTACGGTCTGCGCCGGCTGGCTGATCTCTGCCCCTCGCTGGAAATCCACAGACAGATGTCAGCAGGATCATAAATAACACCCCGGTAGAAACTGCAGCTTTTTTTTTTTGTTAATTCGGTTTAGAGGCCGTGAGGGAGGCGGGGAAGATGGAAGGCCTAACTGTTGTACTCTGGTGTTTTTATATATGACATATATGTGAAATATTCCGGTGCTTGCGACTCCACCTGTCTTCTCTGCGGCGTGAGTCGGAGAAACGCAAGTTCACGGCCTGTTTCCGACACGGGTCTGGAATTTTAACGCAGGATTTTTCATGCAGAGCTGTCGTTGTGGTCGCTGCTGGCGGCGGCAACGCACCACACTCGGCGGGCTGAGAAATTGAACTTGTGTGATTTTTATCTTGCAACCCGGAGGCGAGAGTTCAGAGGAGGTCGTGTGTGTGTGTGTGTGTGTGTGTGTGTGTGTGTGTGTGTGTGTGTGTGTGTCAGCCTGTGCCCCCGTGGATGCAACCTGAAAAAAGGTTGAATTAGCAAACTCTCGTCAGCACAGCTGCGCCACGAGGAGAGAACACCCGGAGAAACCTTTGCCATCCTGCACCTTATTAACAAGTGGATTTTGAAGGAGTTGAGTTCAGAGTGTGTGCGCCAGTCAGACAAATGAACTACAGTGGAACCTTGACTAACAAGTGCCTCAACTCAGGAGTTTTCGCAGATGCGAGCCGTCGCTCAGTGGATTATTTTTCGCTGTCTTGATACAAGCTGAGATCTTAGGAGCGAGCGGGACGAGCATTTGCCACCTACGACGCCGATGCTGTCCGTGAAGTGGCTTTTAAAAACAGGGAGATGGGACACTCGCCACTTGGTAGCCCAGAGAAAATCCTGGAAGTATACGAGCGAGGTGTGTGTGTTGTTGACGTCATGATCTGTGAGAAGGCAGGAGAAACTCACGGGGATTTGGTGCAGCAGAACATTGATGGACGAGGTGACGGAAGCAATTCAAAGCTGGTCAGGGACAGATTGATGGTTTTAAAAACAGGAGCAGCATTCACTCCGACGCAAAATGAAGGTTTGCCTAAATGTGAAGCAAAGTGTGCAAGTTACATGAAGCATTAAGTGTGTAGCCAGTGTGTAGCCAAGTTGTGTGATCGAGCACCAAATGAAAATGTCCTCAGACCTCCTCCACTAATGCCGACATCTTCCTTCGATCTTCAAGGTAAATACACTTAATGAAAATAAACATTTCTTTACATTCCCTCTCATTATGTATTATATTTTTACATTGTTTGTAATCTATCAAGCACATTTTTCCTATTTAATATCACACAACAAAACATGGAGGGCTGGATCAGGTTCGTAGCGTTTAAATTCATTTCCACGGGGAGATTTGATTTGATGTACGGGCAGATTGAGTTACGAGCTCAGTCACAGAACCAATCAGACTTGTAAGTCAAGGTATGACTGAAGTTTACCGTACTCTGCAGCGGTGGTGGCTGATGCATGTATGTGGGCAAATTCAAAAACGCAGCACTGCGATCGCCGCACTTTCGCACAGGTGCGTGCAGCGTTAGCAAGTTATCCCCAACCGCTTTGCACGCAGTCCAGAGTAATGAATGAAAGCGGTGCCGTTAAAGTTCGACGGTCGCGTGTGCTCGCTGTTTGAGAACCTCTCCGCCCGCCGGAGAGGCGGTCAATCCTCAGTTGATCCTTGATCCACGAAGGTCAGCCAGCTGCGGAGGCGACCTTTGCGTCGATTCCGGACAAACACTTCCGGTGCTCCGTTTGGCCCCCGGCCAGGTCAGTATCACATACAGTTCTCGGGTTCACCTCCAGGTGTGTGTGTGTGTGTGTGCATGTGTGTGTGCGTGCGTGCACGTGCGTGTGTGTGTTTGTATGTATTTGCGTGCCCGGCGGACGGTCGTGCTTCGGAGAAGCCCGCTTTCACGGAAAAATGGCCACAACATTCTCAGCAATGCAATTGTTTGCTTTGACCTGGAAAAAAAAAAAAACAGGAAAAAAAACTGGCGTTTAGAAATATTCACCAGAAGTTCATTTGCCCCCACCCCCATTTTTTTGTTTTGTTTATGAGGTCACGCTGATAACATTAGTCTATTCCCAGGAGCTGTTTGGTAAATATTACGGTGTTTTGTTTTTGTTTTCCAAAGATCGGAATTAAAAAGTTTCATTTCAGTTCACGTCCCTCCACAGGGTCGTATCCAACGCCTGATTTGAAGTCACGAATTGTCCCGATAAGTGTCGCCTGGAGATGTTTTGTTTTTTGTTTTTGTTTTTGCCCTGTGAAGGGCTTTCTGAAGCTTCTTGACATCCTAAGCCCTTCTTTAGCCGGGCGCCGAGACAGTGAGAGGAGTGAGCGAAGCTTTTAAACCAAAGCACCGTACAGTCCCAGGTTTTGTTCAGGTGGCCGCCTTGGCCGGCATTGTTAGCGGCCAACTACACTTTATGAGGGATGGAAAGGGGCTGTGTGTGTGTTTGCACGTTAAATCCAAGGAGCTGTGAAAAGATGTGATCTAGATCATGTAACATACCGGTTTTGGGGGGTGGAGCCTGTGAGCCCGTGTGTTGTTGTTTTTTTCAGAGCTGGTTTTCACCCTTTTCCGCTTAGATTGATTGACAGTGTGTGTGTGTGTGTGTGTGTGTGTGTGTGTGTGTGTGTTTGTGTGTGTGTGTGTGTGTGTGTGTGTGTCTTTCCTCAGGATTTCACCGTCCCAGACTATCGGACTCACATGCAGGATCCGCAGGGTCGGAGGAGGCCGTCGCTGCTGTCTGAATTTCACCCCGGGACAGAGCGGTAAGGGCCGCTCATCATCTGCGTCCTTGGATCCTTCCCTGTGTGTGTGTGTGTGTGTGTGTGTGTGTGTTTGTGTGTGTGTGTGTGTGTGATGTGATCTGCAGGCAGCTCCTGACGGATCCGTGGATGTTTTTCCTCCCCAGGCCTCCTGAGAGACGCCATGGCTACGAGCAGCAGTTTCACTCCGTCGCGTCGCAACAGGAGCACGAAGCCTTGGAGCCCAAGAGACCGCGCATGGAGGCCATCACCGACGCCCACATCACGCGCACGCCTCCCTCCGCCGGGGGGATCATCCTGCCCATGCCGCACGCGATGCAGGACAGCCTCAGAGCCACCGTGGAGGTCAAAAAGGTGGGAAACCGCTCTTCACCTTGTGGTGAAACGAGGAGGCGATCTTGTGTCAGTCGCCCCACTTTTATAAGCACTCTACAGTGGAGCCTTGACTTACGAGCGCATCTACTTAGGAGTTTTCTTTTCCGATAAACGAGCTGTTGCCCAGCCGATTTTTTTTAAATTAATTAATTTATTTTTTGCTATGTGATACGAGCCGAGGTCCGAGTTCGGAGCGAACTGGATGAGCGTTTGACACCGACATGGCTGCCGCTGTCTGTGAAATGGGGTTAAAAATACTGTGAAGTGCTGCCCACCGCTAGGTAGCCCAGGGAAAATCACGGAGAAACATGAGTGAGATGTGCGTGTTCTCGACTCGTCCCTGAAGAGATGGAGAAGTTGATGTCTATGAGATACCGTGACGGAGAGCATCATCTGTGAATGTCAATGAACGAAGGTATCGGAAGATTAATTCATAGACAGTTTGATCTTTTTAAAAAGAGGAGCAGCATTGATTCTGTTGCTAAATGAAGTGTAGCCATAAAGTGGAGCAAAGTATGCAAGTTACACTGAGCAACACATTGTAGCATTAAATGTGTAACCAGTAGGTTAAGTCAAGCGATAGAGCACCACATGGAGAAAAAAAAACTCCCCAAACCTCCTCCGGCAGCATCTCCTCTGACCTTCAAGGCATATCTTCATCTTTTTTATTCTTTTTTCCCCTTTGCTTTATCTGTTATTTATAAAGTACATTTTTCTTTTCTAAAAATCACGTCACAAAAACCGGGGTCCGGAACGGATTAATAGTGTTTCAATTCATTTCAACGGGGAAATTTGATTTGACATACGAGCAAATTGAGTTGCAAGCTCGGCCACAGACCCAATCAGACTCGTCAGTCAGGATATGACTGTATCTCACAGTCTGTGCTCTGGGATCCTAGCAACCGTCTCCATGAAGGTCTATGACACCGCAGGCTCCCACATCTACTTTCCAAAGACTTGCGGGAAGGCAGGCCTGCGGGAAACCGATCGCTATCTACAGAGGACCCTCGCCAAGATTACAAAGATCCAGCGCCGCGACTCCCCTGGGGGAAGGGGGTATACAAATCGAGTGCAAACAGGCCTAAATAAAAAAACCCGCGCACTATTGGAAATCAATACTCGCCGAAAAACGAGAACCTTCCAGACACCGCCTCACTGGCCGGCCGTGAAGTTCGTCGGTTTAATCATTTGGGGGTGCGCGTTGTAGTTTTTCTAAAACTTAAATACTATGTTGTTGTTTTTTGTTTTGCCCCCCCACCCCCAGGAGTCTCAGTTCACGGTCAAAGTGGAGTGTCCGTCCCCAGGGGGCCCCGCGCTGCACATGGGCGAGGAGCAGGACACCTCCCCCTCCAAGCTGTCCAAGGAGGAGCTGATCCAGAGCATGGACCGCGTGGACAGGGAGATCGCCAAAGTGGAGCAGCAGATTTTCAAGTTGAAGAAGAAGCAGGTCGGTTCGCCGCGCGCGACTCCACCCAGGAGGTTTGTCGAGCTCCGGGGAGACGTGATCGGAGGGAGGCTAAAGCCGAGTCTTGCCTCCAACTGAGGAACGAGATGTTTAAGTCATTCGATGGCGACGTGCAGATACAGAGGGCACCGTCGCCGTCCCCGCTCACAGAAGATTCATTTTTAAGATTAAAATACCACGTGACAGGAGTTGACGGAAGGCGCTTTTTATAGACGGGATTTGGCCGACGTCCACGTCCGTCGGAAGGCCCGCCATTGCACCGTCATGTAACTTGGCATGATGCGTATTCCTCTGGCAGGTTATTGCTTCCCTGACAGGTTTGACGGCTGCTGATCGGCCGCCCCTCCCATATGGATTAGCTCGTTTTAATCTCACTCGAGTCTGCGTTTACCCGGCTATCTCTTTTCGGAATTCTGCCTCATTAGACAGGAATGCGAGCTGCGCTCTCTTGGCAGCCGGGCTGGCCGTCAGCCTCGCGCTCGAGTTTTAGGGATCCGTTTGTTTGAGGCATTTCAGGAACTCCTAATCGACTCCCTGTAAGCTGGCAGCTAACATGAACTTTAACCTGTAAACATTGACCGACCAAACACATGGCGGTTCGACCTGTCCGTCGGCGCAGGCACGGCCGCAGTGGCACAAACCTTGTGTTTTCCGCTGTAACCAGCCTGCAGAGACGAATCTGATGAAGCCCCGCATAAGCAGAGATCAGTTTTCAGATAGGCGCGTTTGAAAATAAACACAGATGACAAATAAAACCAAGTTGAAGCGTGTTTGATTTCCCAGCCTCCCCGTGTTATCGCCGCGCATCCGTCCCGCGCCCTAATGGTCAAACTATTTTGTGTTGGTGTTGTCACCTAGCAACAACTGGAGGAAGAAGCGGCGAAGCCAGTGGAGCCAGAAAAGCCAGTGACCCCTCCCCCGGTGGAGCACAAGCACCGCAGCATCGTCCAGATCATCTACGACGAGAACAGGGTCAGTGTTCTGCCAGCGGCGAGGCCTCGCCCCCACCCCAGAGACGGACCTCCGCGCACAAATGTCCAACTCTTCCCACAAAGCGGGCCAAACAACACGCCTCCGAAGTAGTCGACGGCTAATGTTTGCTGGAGCGGAGGGGCGCGTTTTTTTTTTTTTTTTTAATTTGTTCTTCCTGCTCAGCAATGCACGTGTGCGCGCGCACACACACACACACACACACACACACACACACACCGGGGGGGGGGGCATTGTTTTTTTCATTTTCAGAAACAATATTCAAGTGCATCTGCCGCTGGAATGCACTGGTATGTTTGTTTTTAATAATAATGATAATACATTTTATTGAAGGCGCCTTACTCCACACTCAAGGACACTGTACAGACGTGCATTAATCACAGTTTTAAAAGAAACAACAAGGAGAAAACAATAAATGTGACAAAGTGGTAAAAGTTGAAGTGACAGAGCAGTTGGCGTCGGTTGGAACGGGCCGCTTTTAACAGATGCGTTTTGAGTCGGAAGTTGAAGTGGGGGAAATGAACGGATGTTTTTGCTTCATTTTGTGTGTGTGTGTGTGTGTGTTTGTTTTAATTTTTTTTTTTTTTAGTGGCAGCCAAAAGTCTAATCTTGTCAGGGGTTTCCTAATTTGGGCCTCTTTCCACATTGTGTGTGTGTAAAGCATGCATTTAACCAAAGTCAAGTGCAAAGGCAGGCTTAGGTGTCGGTCCACTCAGACGAACAATAGGGGAGTGGCTGTGCGTTCCCGGAGGTTACTACAGTTCATGACTGTCAGATGATGTTGTGGTAGGAGAGCACTTAGACACGCCTTCCTTCCCAGTCACTAAATAACCCCTCGGGCCCTGGATCTCTGAGTGCAGCACTCAGTCTGGAGCCCCGGCCTCCCCTCCCTTCCCCTCCGCGGCCTGCACGCCGACGCTCCAGAGGCGGGGGTGGGGGGGAAGTATAAATTACCCCGCCCCCCCAGTGATCTTTCCGACGTCTGGGTGGAAAAAAAAAAAAAAATCCCACACCAAAGCTTTCACTTGATTTGTTTTTTCCTCTGAGGTCCCTCTTCCTCATCCAGTTCCCGTCCGTTATCGGGAACCTCGCCGGAAAAGTCATGATGACGAGCCTGCCGAACCTTCCTCCCCCCAATTTTTTTCTTGTCATTGATATTATTACTGTAATGATTTATTTTTCATTTATTTTTAGAAAAAAGCCGAAGAGGCCCATAAGATACTGGAAGGTCTCGGTCCAAAGGTTGAACTGGTGAGTTTTTTTATTTTTTATTCATCAATTTATTTATTTTTTTTTTTAATTTATCAATAGATTTGACAAAAGAAACAACTTGTTGAATATAACTCCTCTCCCTCCCTCCATCCCAGCCCCTGTACAATCAGCCATCGGACACAAAGGTGTACCATGATAACATCAAGACGTGAGTATTCGTCTCGGCTCCGACCTTCCAGGCAATAACCAACCCTCCCAGCCCCCGCAGATAATTCTGTCTAATCTGATTGGCGACTCACCTGGGTTGAGTTGGCCGGGCCGACACCGAGGAGAGTGTCGGGGCTCTCGGCTCGCGGCCAGCAGCGCCTGTGAACGCAAGAGTTCCCAGAATCCCGTACCTCCGAAAGGAAACGACGGAGATGTTTTTAAAACCGGACTCTGTCCTTCGAGTAATCTACACGGGCCCCCCCAAAAAATGTCCCTTGCTCCGCTGAAATAATAGCTTCCTTATGATGTGGTTTTATTTATTTTCTTTTTTTTTAATTCGCCATGCAATATTTGAGGCTTTTGTGTGTGTGTGTGTGTGTGTGTGTGTGTGTGTGCGTGTGTGTGCGCGCGCCTGTCTCTGTGTGTGTGTCTGTGTGTGCGCGTGCACGCACAATCATTTTAGCCAAAGAACACAATAAAACCCTGCTCCCCCTTTTCACCGGGTGTTTGCTCTCTCTTG
>CAAKHD010013314.1:49040-62491 GCA_901007705.1 Fistularia tabacaria | reverse complement strand
GAGGCGTGAAATACACTGCCCTGAAATATGATACATGATATCATATTATTATCATCATTATTTTCCATACGTATATGTGTATATATAAATATATATGTATAAATATTTATATATAAATATACGTCTGCTAACGAGGTAATATGCGATTCCTCCTCGGCCACATCGCCCCATCTCGCACAGGTGGCCCTGCCCATCACGGCTGTCTGGCTGCCAGAGATCTGGCAGAGCGACCCGGCCGTGTGGTTTCAGCACGCGGAGGCGATTCTCCACTTCGGCCACATCGCCCCATCTCGCACAGCCGGCCCTGCCCATCACGGCCCGCCGGCTGCCGGAGACCTGGCAGAGCAACCCGGTCACGAGGTTTCAGCCCATGGAGAATCATGTCAGAGGAGACAGGTACTTTTCGGTCAGCGCGGCACTGGAGCAGCAGGCTACCAGGCAGTCCACTGAGCCATTGCGCCCCCCCCCCCCTTTCCAGGACTCCAGCAGCACCTCCGCAAGGCCAGTGTCCGGCGCCTCCCTGATGTCCAGACGGATGGACACCGCAGCGGTTACTGGAGATTGCTCAGGCCTTCCGTGAAGGCCTACTTGCCCGGAGCACATTCTGGGTGATCGGGGGGGGGGCTATGTGGTGGACACTAAAGGGTGTGGCCTCTCACCCAGGGACTGAGCGCTTAGGGGGTGTGGTTACAGGGGGTACATATACTGACGTTCCCGAATGTTCGGGCGAAGTGTATGAATATATATATATATATATATATATATACTGTATATATATATATATATACACATACATACATACATACACACAGTATATATATATATATATATATATATATATATACACAGTATATATGTATATACATTATACTACTACTATTATACTACTAATAATACTACATTATTATTGTTATTGTTGGATTTTTTTTTATTTGATTCCATCATGCACATTCCTATCAGTCAAAAGTTGTTGTTTTTTTATGTTTGGTTTTATCTAATTTTCAAAAATGAGCAAAGTATTCCTTCATTCAGTCTTTCAATAGAGGTGACTCTGTCCCTGCAGCCACTTCCAGTCGATATAGAGGCTTGTTCCTAAGACCGGTCGTCTGACAATAAAAGCACCGAATACGGAAATGCGGAAATATGGGGAACAAAGCAGCTGGGTACCAAAGAAACAAAAAAAAAACAACAAGAAAAAAACAAAACATAAAATAGGCATAAATCTCATTCACACTTTCTCTCAATATGAACATTCATAATTACAAATTGCAAAAAAGAAATTACAAAAAAGAATCATGAAAATACTAAAAAAAAAAACTATCCTTATTTCAAACTTGTGAATGTGAATAAAAGCAGCAAATAGGACTACATTTTTGTAAATGTATTTAAGTGAGCAATAGGGAAAAACATGTTATCACTCTGAAAATAAGCACACCTTTGCAGGTGTGACACACACACATGCGCACATGCACACGTATACAGATTTTTTACAAATAATCTCACAGCACATTACCCTTGACATACCTGGCTGAAAGACCCCCCACTTAACCTCAATTTCACATAGCAGAAAAGCCCAGACACATAAAACCACACCAATAACAACAGCCCTCTCTAAACTCAAAGGACAAGAACCATCAGAACCCTTGTGAGTTAACAAATTTGAAAATTTACACATTAAGGAACACATGCTGAACACAACGAGGACTTTAAGGATATTTTGTTAGCGCTTATGTGTGTGTGTGTGTGTGTGTGTGTGTGTGTGTGTGTGTGTGTGTGTGTGTGTGTGTGTGTCTGTGTGTGTGTGTGTGTGTTTGTGTGAGTGTGTGTGCGTGTGTGTGTGCATGTGTGTGTGTATGTTCACGGTCACTATTTTGGCATGAGTATTCCCTTGGCACAATGCATTGCTGACAGCACCTGAGGTTCACACACACACGCACACATACAAACAAGCATATGCACTATAGAGATGTGCGCAAGCATGCAAAAAAACACACACACACTGACTGGAGCATACATACACACATTGCATTTTCATACAAACATGGAAGTAAAAACCCGAAATATGCAGGAACAGTGTGTGTTTGTGTGTGTGTGTTTTCATCCTCTAACAGATGGCAATGTCAGTTTCAGCCCTGAGACTAATCACAACACACACACCTACATAAACACACACATACACACACTCACACAGACACATAAACATACACGCAGTCCAGCCCCCCCCAGATTAAAGCATCCTTCACACTAAATCAGGTTAACAGCATAATTCATGATCAACATGCATGGGGAACATAATTCAGGTCACACTGATTCCTCTTTCTATTTGGTGCTATTTAAATCCCATTAAAAGACACAGTCAAGACCCCACAATTCATCAAGACAGGATCTAAATAATCCAGACTGGAGCTGTGTGTGCGTGTGTGTGTCTGTGTCTCCATTGATAATGATGTTGTCATTCTATCTTATCTTTTACTTAACCTTTTTCTTTTTTCAGCAGACAATTAAAATATTCAATTTCATCCAATATTTGACTTTTCAGAAAATATTTAGTGTTGATATCAAGTGGTTTAAATCTTTATTTTACCTAATCCAACTATTAATTTCACATGGCATGAATCCATCAATCCATTCATCTTCCACCGCTTATCTGAAGCTGGGTCGCAGGGGCAGCAGCTGGATCAGAGAGGCCCAGACTTCCCTCTCCTCAGTCATATGGTCCAGCTTTTCTGGGGGGACCCCATGGCACTCCCAGGCAGGCCAAGAGACATAGTCTCTCCAGCGTGTACTGGGTCTTCCCCGTGGCCTCCTCCCAGATGGACATGCCCAGAATACCTCCCCCAGAAGGCATCCAGGAGGCATGCTGACTACATACCCGAGCCACCTAATCTGACTCATCTCTATGTGGAGGAGCAGCGACTGTACTCTGAGCTCCTCCCGGATGGCCGAACTTCTCAACTTATCTCTCAGGCCACCCTGCAGAGAAAACTCATTTTGGCCACTTATATCCGCGATCTCGTTCTGTCGGTCACTACCCACAGCTCATGACCATAGGTGAGGGTAGTAACACAGATCAACCAGTAAATTGAGACCTTTGCCTTCTGGCTCAGCTCCCTCTTCACCACAACAGACCGGTACAGAGTCTGCATCACTGCAGACTCTGCACCAATCCGCCTGTCAATCTCCCTCTACATCCTTCCCTCTCTTGTGAACAAGACTCAGAGATACTTGAACTCCTCCACTTGGGGCAGGGCCCCTTCCCTGACCTGGAGCGGGCACTCTACCTGTTTCCGGTCGAGCACCATGGTCTTGGATTTGGAGGTGCTGATCGTCATCCCGGCCGCTTCACATTCGGCTGCGAACCACTCCAATGAGAGCAAAAGATCATTGCTTGATGAAGCCAACAGCCAAAAGCCAACTTGACATGAACCTCCTTTTATAATCCTATTACACTATAAACATCAAGTGCTTTTTTTTAATCTATTTTACCAGCAATATTGAAAGACTTTTATTGTTTATTGTGTGTTCTTCTTTTACCTCTTGTGAGGCACGTTCAGCTGCATTTCTAGCACGTAATGACAATACAATACCAACACCGCGGGCAGCCACTGCTACCCAATAATACACAGTTTCCTCTTTTGTCCTCTAGTCATAAAATTTGTGTTACTCTACAACACTGGATGACGTCCAAAGACCAAAAACCCTTGAGAATGTCAAGCGACCAAGCGTAAACTCCTCTTCATCGTGACTCATGTCACATGTTTCCAGGTCAAGGACACTTTGGAAATGATTTTGCCACTGCTGTTGAGTTTATGTGATTAAGGGGCAAAAGGAAGAAGCAAAAGCACTGGTTGCACAATCGATTGTTCTAATCATACTGTTAAAGGACTGCTGATTTTCAGACAACAGTGTGACGTGCTAACACTTTAGCACAGAGTTTGTTGATAGATAGCCTTTCAGAGCTGACTATGCTACTATGTGAGCTCTCTCCTTGCAGGCATGTTCTGGATACTTAAGAGAGAGCACAACTAGGACACTTAAACCCTGCTCCTAGAAACCATTAGAGTAAATGTTTCATGACAGCATTAGCAGCAGCTAACCCACCTATCCATGATCTAACCGGTTTCTTCCTCTCATGTTATCACAGCCCATGATGAAGAATTCTGTTTGTTTATAAACTGGGGAAACTCATTTCTGAAATAGACTTTACATTCTTTATTGTATTTATTCTTTCTTTCAACAGATATAGCCTCACATGATTAATCGACTGACAGAGGAACACCTCCCAACGGGGACAAGAGCAGGTTTCAAGGCTATCTGTGATTACAAATTGTCATATTTGTTTTGCAGTTACTTTTAATAAATAACGGGCACACAGTCTGCTGTTGTTGGCCTCAACTTTCCACTCCAGATAAACATATAAATGAGAAAGTCTTTGCGAGGAATAATAGCAGACATATTGTTATAACATCTTCATACAGCCTCTCCTACTCTTTAGTGATAGCCTATATCAGCTGTTACCATCACAGCACTAAAGCTAGATGATGAAAAATCATTACCCTTGTTCCCCATTCTCTGACAAAAATGAAGTACCAATGCTGCAAGTGGAGAGGTAGAGGGTTAAAGGCAAGAGGCTTCAAGACGATGAAGCATAGCAGAGGTGGAGGAATGTAATTATGCCTTGACAACAACAGATAGTTGCGATGGTGTAATTCTATCCATGGTCTTGCAACAACATTATCCATCCTCCTCATCCTTTGTGGCGATAAGCTTCCTGTTTTTCAGGTGAACACGAGTGGGAAGTAAATCCCATTGCACAGCTGATGAACAATGGCTAAGCACACGGCGGTCATCATTGCCACACACCCCGTCACTTTTCCTTACCTTTCACGATGAGGTCGGCATAGTTGGACACCCCTGAGCCTCCGTCTGAGCGGATGACGCAGCGGTAGCCGCTGGTGCTGCGCTGCGATGTGTCACCGACGCTAACAGTGGCTGAGAAGCGTCTATGGTTCACAACTCTGGTTACCATCAACGCTGTGTCTTTACCGTTCCACTGCTGCATGAGGATAAGACAGGATCAGGGGTCAGAGAGGGTGGTGAGTGATGTTGAGACCTTGATCTGACATCAACAGAAAGGGTGTTTCTGACATCAACAGAAAAATCTAGTCTGACCAAGAGCGAAGTGTTCAATGCTCGTTGTCTGTGTTTATCGTCTTGGAAGTGATACAGCCATTTATTAATAACAGATGCAACAATAAATGCAAATGTTGGGAAAGCTTTTCTCATTCTGAACTCTTGTCACCAATCTACGCTCTTTTCTCTTAAAAGAAACAAAGATGAGATCAATTTAGGGGGAAAGGAAATGCTGAAAACAAAACTGAAGTCTTTAAAATGGTTCATAAGTGCAAAGTAACGTTCATTTATTAAAAAAGTAAGATACAGACCTGCCAAAAAAAAACAGTGGAAGTTTCCATCAGATCCTAGTGTTCTCAAAATAATTTTCAACAAAAAGTTCAAACAAAAGAACAGCACAAGATGAATCTGTCTCTTTCTGCTTTGCACAAGATCCTCTTTTCCTCTTTAACTTTTTTCAAGTACTGTATTTATCTGCCAGTTTAGAGAAACCACCAGACAGGAGGGTCACCAGTCCCTCCCGCTCAAACATGTTGCAAAAACATGTAAATTAGTAGAGATGTATCAGGGGAATCGCACTACACACCCACGCGCTTGTCTGTCATGGAGACGAAGCCGCCGGTGCAAATCAGAACAAGGGCTTGTAATCGATTCTGAGACCGAGCCGGGAAAGCTGGGGATTACTTTGTTATAAAATACCCTAAATAAATGATTGCGTTATAATTGCATGCAGTTCTGGAGATGTAACCTCAGCAGGGGGGCTCTCTCAGTGTGGGTTAGGAGACACAGGCAGGCAAATCACAAGTAGATTTTCAAATGTAATTCAAGAAGGGGGAATGTGGCTCATAAAAGATGCAAACAATAGAATTCAATTAAGTAATGTGAATTTTACAGGATTTTTTTTTCCGTGCCCTCTGGGAAAAAAATCAAAATGATCCAACGATTACAGTTTCTCAGTCATGCTTCTGATGAAGGCAAATGGCCCTTTTCTTAAGCTCAGTAAACACAAGTGTAGTTTCCAAAATCCAGATAAACTCGAGTCATTATTTGACAACATACCTCCTAAAAATCGTCAAATAAAGATCAAACACAGCAACACATGAAAACATTACACAAATATTACACAAACTTATGTCAGTTTTACAGTGATAAAACTTGAGAGTTTTATTCCTGGGGGTTAAGAGTTTGGGAAGAGCCGCCATCTGGGCCTGAAGGACAAAAGTGAATGAAACAGCTTAGCGCTCATTTGTTTTGAAATACCGTCCTGATGACTATCTCATATTTTATATAAAATGTTTTATTTTATTTTAGAGTTCAAAGTATAAATAACTAAAGAAGACCTGAATGATAAATTGCAAAATTGAACAAATCTTTTAAAAAAAGGAAAAAAAAAAACTTGAAATTCTGAAAGCCAATTATAAAGACTTATCTTGTATCGCCAGAATTTGGAGCAAGCCAATGTAAAGGTACAAACCTGCAGCCAGAGTTTATCATGCTGGGACCATTTTCCTCCGGCTGTACACTGGAAGGTGGCATTCTGACCGACGTTCACCTCCACATTCTGGAGCCGCAAGAAATGTGGTGCTTTTCCTGAAATTTGGGGCAAAAATTAGTTAAATTAATACAAAACTTATTCATGAGGAACCCGGAAGACACCATATCAGGAGATGAGGGTAGGATGGAGAGATCAGGTGATGTAGGCAAAGCATGTTAAGATCATTAAGAGACACAGTGTCACGTTGTATTGTAAATTCCTTGGCAACGGGATCTAAAAGTAATTGGGGTAAAGAATGACAGCAGCATAAAATTAAAGAATATGAATGAATAGATCAGCAAATGGAAAGGTTTGTTGCTTAGCCAGTAATCGAGCTACTAGCTTTGTGTGGCCCACAATTGCCCGCCCCTGTAAATGCATCTCAAAAGTTATTTGTCATATTCTGTTCTTGATGCTGTCACCATGGCAATGTGTCAACAGCTATGTTTTGTTTTGCTCTTCTGTTGCGGCGTTGGTCCATTCGTTTTTTCCCGAATCGTCCTTAAGCTCCTGGAATCCTACTGTGCGACTCTATGTAAAATGCAGTGTAACAGGCAAATAAGGATGCAATAGCCATACTCACGAAACTCGTTAATCAAATTCACAACGTTTCCTGAACTAATTAAACTGTTAATTTCTTTGACTAATTGGCCGCCCCTGATTGAAAGGGATGCTGTGGTGATTACACGGTCCAAAGAGGGACTTAACGTTCTGGTGGTGAAGGGTGGCAGACGGCTAGAGCAGACACTCAGACACTGGCTGACATTGCCCCAGCAATTGAGAGCTGTCCGTTGACGAATGGCTAATTTCATTTCGCCAGCTTGAAGAGTCCGATTAGCCAGACAGAGTCTGCATTGATCATGTAACAACTATAATTTGACTTGACTCTAACGGCCATGCTGCTGTAAATGACAAAGAGTCTGATAGGACTGAAAGGCTGCTCATTTGGGATCCTCCCTTTAGTCCTCCTATCTTTATTCATTTTACTGTTTCTTCTCGCTCTCATAATCCTTTACTTCTAATGTCCTCTTATAAGCTTGCTGCGGGTCATTCACCTGCTTTGGTCTGATTTCACCTGGCTACTTCAATGAAACCCAAAGCTATAAAAAACCACGGGATGTTTTAGGTGAAACCGAAACTGCCTAGGATTCAGGAGCCTCTTGGTTGAGAGATGGAATATCTCCCAGAAATGTAACAGGATTTAACAAGTACATGATCTAGATGATTAACAATCTTCATCTTTTTTTCCCCAATCTCAAGGTTTTCACATCTTTTTTTCTGAAGTCCTGCTATTTGGTGGTGTAACTGAACTGAATGGTGCTGCTTTCATTTCTTTTGGAATGGAGTGTAGGGCTTGCATTTTTTGGAGAATTGCATACAGGAACAGGGCGTTTAGAGATATATACTGGTCGAAAGGTAGAATTACAAGTATGGTGTCTCACACCATGCATCAGTCACGCATGTGACTCACACTGGCCAAAAACAGATGCTCTAGAGTTTAGTTTTGAATATTCACATGGCAAACAACAGAGAAGGAAGAAGGAAAACAACCAAAAACAAGAAAAAAGGAAAACTCCCTTTGTCCTGATAAGATTTCGAAAGTGCATAAAACCTGTAAAAGTAAACTTTTTAAATTTTATTACCACTCAAATCACCTAAAGGTTAAACTCTATGTTTCTCTTCCGGCTGACAAAAGTCTCAAGAATTGCTTGATGGGCTGTAGAATGTTAAAGTACAGTTTGCGTTTTCGCTGCATTGTGAACTCAGAGGACTTTTGGTTTCAACCTCCACTGAGCTGTTTTTCCAATGAATTCTGATTTCTACATCCACAGGACACACAAATTGCATTAAAAAAGTAAGGTAAAAATAGACTTGACCCTTGAAACTTAATGGTTCTGTTGCCCAATAATAATATTTCATTTTCCATCAGTCCCTACCGCATATCCTACAATAAGGGTCGCAGGGGTGCAGGGGCGTATCCAAACTGGCCATCCCCGGGTGAGTTGCTACCCTATCGCAAGCCCATATATAGAGAAACTCTTAACTGTCTCATTAATCCATTTGGAGTATTTGGAGTCTCCAAATCGACCTAGAATTGTGTTTCTTGATTGTGGAAGAAAACCAGAGAACCAGGAGGATGAGAGACCAGAATGACATGGGGAGAACATGCATACTCCGTAGAGAAATGCCATCCCCCTGTTGAACTTGAACCAGAAAGCCATGTTTTACTTTATTGTATTTTATGACAGTCCATCATTTTTCAAGCACAGAAGGAAATTGTGCAGAAACTGCTCATCCTAAATAATAGAATTTAAATATTTATGTATTTATTTATCCATGCATCCATCCATCCATCCATCGCCTGCCACTTATCCTGCACTCAGGGTTGCGGGGGATGCTGGAGCCTATTCCAGCTGTCATCGGGCGAGAGGCGGGGTACAATCTGGACTGGTCGCAGGTCAATCGCAGGGCCACATATACAGACAAACAACCATTCACTCATTCACTCATTCGGGGCAATTTTCCTAATTTTATCCAATTAACTGGTTGCGCATCTTTGGACTGTGGGGGAAACTGGAAAACCCAGAGGAAACCCATGCAGACACGGGGAGAACATGCAAACTCCACACATAAAGGGCCCCTTTTCATAATCGAACCAGGGTCCTTCATGCTGTGAGGCCGAAGTGCTTACCACTAATTTATCAATTTACTTATTTATTTGTGTGTGTATGTGTGTGTGCGTGTGTGCATGCGTGTGTGTGTGCATGCGTGGATGCATGCATGCGTGCATGTTGTTCTTTTCTTTTTGTGGTTTGTTCTGCAAACCAGCATTTCCTGTCAGCTCTGAGTGATGAGGACCCTGAGTTTGGACCTTCTTCCCTGTTCTTTGCAATCCGTCAGCAAGCCTCGCAATCTGTCCTTGACACAGCGTTTTTGTCTGAGTGCATGTGGAATCGCAAGATACTGCTGGAAAACAGATGACGCTCAGCCAAGCTGTAGTTGAACAGGGTCAACCCCTACCTAACTCATACGCATTAACACACATCAGCTCACACATTATCATATGCACAAACAAATACACACACACAGACAGACACACACACACACACACACACACACACACTCAAACACACACACACACACACACACACACACACACAGTAACGCACACTTACTGCAAGGGTGAGCCAGAACTCGAATGTCATCAATGGCGATGAAGCCTGGATGTCCTTGGACTGAAACTGCTTCAAATATGACCTGAAAGGGAAGAAAGAAAGACAGAGACTGAGGAGCAGTTTATAGACGTTGGTGAGAACACGGCTTACATCAATAGTTATTGAGAGTAATGTACCCTCAAAGAGTTTCATTACAAGAGAGGTTTGATTGTCTAGGTCTGGGTGTTCGTGCTTAACACATCGTTTCTCCTCTGTGAACTCGCTGTTAAAAAACTGTATAAAAGCATTTTTAGGCGCCACATTTAGTCTGAAAACATTCAATGTAACAACATTTGCTTTAACTAAATCATTCGACACTATCCTACATGAAATTATTGAAGCTTTGATGATCATTACGCCTGTCAGAGAGACCCCATGTGGAATGGTGACCCAGGTAGAACGCTGAGGTTACATGGGGTGTAGAGATTGAGATGGTGGAGGACTTTACGTACTTAGGTTCAACAATCGAAAGCAACGGAGATTGTGGAAAAGAGGTGAAGAAAATCCTTCAAGCAGGTTGGAAGAGTCTGAGAAAAGATTCAGGGGTAATGTGTGATAAAAGACTGTCAGGCAAAATTAAGGGAAAGCTGTAGAAAAAATTCTTGAGACCAGCAATGCTGCATGATTTAGAGATAGTGGCACTGAAGAAAAGACAGGAAAGCTGGAGGTAGCTGAGATGGATATGCTGAGTTTTCTTTGGGAGGGACAAGGATGGATGGGATCAGGAATGAGTCTATCAGAGGGACAGCAAATGTTAGATGTTTTGGTGACAAAGTCATAGAGGCCAGACTGGGATGGTTTGAACATATACAGAGGAGGGATAGTGCATATATTGGTAGAAGGATGCTGAGGTTGGAACTGCCAGACAGGAGGCCTGGAGGAAGACTGAAGAGGACAATTATAGATGGAGTGAAAGAGGACATTAAGCTAGTTGGTGTGAGAGAAGAAAGAATACAGAGAATAGGGTTAGATGGAGGAGGACAATTCACTGTTGCCACCCTTGAAGGGAGCAGCCAAGAAGAAAAGAAGAGAAAAGAAGACCATTGTGAGGGACACACACTTCACTCATGAAATCAGTATTTTTTTTTTATTACTGCCCTGTTACCTCCTGAAAAGAGACACCAGATAGCCAACTTTATCTACAAAACCACTGATGCTCTCAGACAAACACCACCCTGCCACAGGAGACAGTAATGATGATTTCCTGTGAGGTGGATGCCACAAAAATGCTGCCGTAGCTTAAATCCACACGCTTGCTGCACGTAGTAGCAACTTTGTCCAATGAGCATTGTGCGTGTTTGTAAACACCTGCTGTCTCTTTGTTTTTTTTTATGGTGCATATGGAGACATAACAGTCTCCAGGGAAACATAAGTGTGATTAACAGTGAGCACAGAAAAAAAAAATATCTAGCAACATACAAAGTGTCTAAAAGTGCAATTTCAATCTGACCAACCTAATACTTTCATAATTCAGTTTACTTTGATTTTTTTGTAATTTAATCTAATCTACTTAAAGCTCGGTAAACAAACATGTAAAATGTGTCCTTCCATATTAAAAATCCACTTGAAATCGGGGTGCCCTCGTCTGAAAGAAAATGCTGCATTTTCATTCTATCAACTGTTTAAATTGAGATATCTTCCATCAGCCACCCGCACTACTCTCATGTATAGCTCCATGATACGGAGGTGGTTGGTGGGTGATGTGGATAAAGTTTCTGTCACTCGTCCCTCGAAAAAACAATCAGAGATTTAATTCCTCCGACACACTCTATAGCCCATGGAAAGTGGACACGGAAACCCCAGAGGAATTTTTCCACTAAAAGTCAGGGATTGTGCCTGGGCTCCCTTTGGTCCTTATGGCAGAGACATATGTCTCAACTCCTTCGTCATCACTTTTCCTTCTCCTCACCCTCTCTGTTTGTCTTTTCTTGCTTCTTTTCCAATCATCTGTTTTATTCTCTCTTCTCTCTCTCTGCTAATGGCTCCTCTGTGGCTCGTGTGTTCCCTCCATCATGTCAATCCTTTTTTTTCCCATTTTATAATTTTTCTCCTGCACGTACTTTAAATTCTCACAGTGACAGGCTGTCAGCAGGGCTGTGCACTCCTGACCCATACATATATATATAGTCAAGCACGCACACGCAGACATACACACTTCTATATCCATGCTTTACTTGTCAGGACCCTCAGCAGTTCAAGCTATGTCTTAGCCAGAATGCCAATGACCTGCAGGAGACTTTAGCCTTTTCCTCTCTGACAACAAAAACGGTAAATCCTCCTCCTTTCCTCTCCTGTTTTTTTTTCCTCCATCCTTGTCTTCTGAACCAGAAAAATACATATACAGTGGCTTCACTTTTTTCACTTCCCTATAGAAAAAAGAAAAAAGATGAAGTGTAATGTAGGGGAGGCGCAGGCTTGCATATGGAGAATGATATGTCTATAAATGTCTTGATTTTGCTAATTTCTTCTCTCTTTAATTTAAGTCAACCTGCCAAAATGTTTACACAACATTGAAAATTAAATGTTTAATTTTGGTCTGAAAATATTAAAAAGTAGAATAAGTAAAGATGGGAGTTGACACATCCGCTTTCAGAGAGATGTGTAATTACAGATGTTTATATTCGGGTCATCTCTTCTGAGAAATCAGAAGATGTGAATCTGGGGCACTTTTTTTTTCTTTTTCTTTCAAATGAATTAACCATAAATCACAAGGGATGTATCCAAAATGTGATAGAAACCATCATTGTTAAATCCCATTGAGGCACCTGGAAATCGTTTCTTTCCTTGGAGACATCCTACTGTCATCCATGAGGCTTCTCCAGTTCTAACAGACCGTTGGGAATTCCTGCTATGCAACTACTTGTACTGGGGTTGGACAGTTGTTCAAGTTGAAAGGGTATGTGATGTTAATAAGCAAGCCATTATGTCTAAGGTTTGAACAGGATTTGCCAGGTTGTTGATCTCTGAAGTGTGTGTTGTATCCACAAAAAAAGTGCTTACAAAGCAGCACAATATAACATTAAAAAAGAAAGACAGAAAAAAGGAGTTATCAAATCATTTGGACAAACCTAAAAAAACAACTGAAATTCACATTAAAAAATGCGCAAAACCCTATTGTCTGAGGCAAAAGCCTCAACAATTTGAATTGTTGCCTTCTTTTGAGGATTATAATATTTCTGAAGTATGAGTGTGTGTGTGTGTGTGTGTGTGTGTGTGTGTGTGTGTGTGTGTGTGTTTGTGTGTGTGTGTGTGTGTGTGTGTGTGTGTGTGTGTGCGTGCGTGTGTGTGTGTTGTGCAAGTGCAAGCTTCCCCTGGTGTGTTCTCCTGCTGGCTTTGCATTGTGTGTGTGTCTGTGTAAGTGGCATTAGTGTTATATGTTGTATTTTATTTGTGCAGTGTATTGTATGTATTTTATGTTGTGTATGTGTGGTTTTGTGTACCAGTTTCTACGCTTTTGTGTGTATATCAGTGTGTGTGTGTGTGTGTGTGTGTGTGTGTGTGTGTGTGTGTGTGTGTGTGTGTGTGTTTGTCTTAGCTTGTGCCGGGCACGCGTGTCTGTGTCTCGTTTT
>CAAKHD010013314.1:15257-47757 GCA_901007705.1 Fistularia tabacaria | reverse complement strand
AGTACAAGAATCGGCAGAA
This sequence comes from Fistularia tabacaria, assembly GCA_901007705.1. Lineage (NCBI taxonomy): Eukaryota > Metazoa > Chordata > Actinopteri > Syngnathiformes > Fistulariidae > Fistularia > Fistularia tabacaria. The sequence goes on along the minus strand of CAAKHD010013314.1, from coordinate 47,738 downwards.
TGACTTTGCATGTACAAATCCCTAAAAAGTCAGTTAACTGAAAATTTCCAATATAAAACTTTGTCATATACAGTAATGTAAACAAAAACTTATTACAGCATCTCATCTTCTGAATTGTTGCCCTTCTTTGGTATTTAATCAACTTTTTTTTTTCAAACCGAAAAAAAAAAAACCTGACTGAAATGCTTTATTGTAAGGAGCTGTAATGTAACTTCATCTGACTGGGAAAAGACTCCAGTCACGTCCCTTTTATTAACTGATGCTCTTCATCACCATTAGTCACAGCACTCCAGCAGCAATTATACTGTTTCCTCTCTGAAGCAGATCAGAGCTCATACCATTTTTTCATTTGCTGAGTAAAAAAAAAGACATCCTGACTCTTTAAGTCAGACGCACTGTAAATCAACATGTTAATGTCGGCCCGCCCCCGAGGTTCTGAACCATGACATAAAACACATTTTCTGTTTCGATGTGCACTTTAAGTGTGTTTTAGTCTCTGCTTTATGGCTTAGGATGGAGCTTTTATAGGTCGAGTGGCTCCATTTGGACGCCTGCCACAGGAGGACAGAGATGGAAGTTACTGAAGAGGACAGACACTGAATCAACAGAGTGTTTGTCTTTGTGCATGTGTATGTATGTGTGTGGCAGAAGGTGGCATCATATTATACTGAATAAATGTATTCTGAAGGACAAAAAGTCAGCAGCATTTGGCAATATGAGGAACTGTTATCCACAATATATGCAACAATAATATAGATATATGTTAAAAGTTAAAGGACATGGCAAAGTCTGGTGAGATAGTCTGTGATAATGTAACAAATTGCACAGGTACGTTCAAATCTAAGCAAACCATGCACATCCAGGATGCACATATTCAACTCAACTTCAACTCAAAACACTGCAAAATGTTGCAAGTGAAAGTGAAAATGTTCTATCCATATATTTTTTAAGGTGGACTGTGGGCATTTTGAAGGTTACACATTTGTATCATGATTACAACTTGAATTTTAAACACTACAAATTTATTAACACTTTTACATATTTATAAATCTTCCATCCATCCACTATTTTCCGCTTTTCCCTGCTAGGGTCCCAGGAATGCTGGAGCCCATCCAGCTGTAATTGGGCAAGAGGCGGTCCAGGGTGTACCCAGTTCGCCAGTTGATCCCAAGATTTATAAATCAACATATTTATACCTATGCTCAATTTGTCTTTTATATTGTTTTTTTCTTTCTCTAATTTCACTTGAGTATTCTTGATAACTGTGGAGCGATTGTAGAATTACATTGGTTTTGACCTTTTACCCCAAATCTTTAACACCAAATTACTAATTTCATGCTTAAAACTTTGCATAAAAATAAAAACAGCTGAGATTTTAAAAAAAGAGAAATAATTAGAACAAAAAAATTCCTCCACAGATAAATTGCGTCCACAGAAACTGGACAAAGATATCCGTTAAACCTCAGATATAGTTACAATTCAACTAAGACAGTTTCCTCTCCTCTCATTGGTTGACTGAGTCAGCCAGGCGCATCATGAAGAAGCAACAGCTTTATGTGGTGTCAATCTGGCTCCAAAGGGCAGTGTGATGACTTTTGTGGAGAAAAAATAAACAGACTTTAAAACCAACTCGTTAGAAAATTTGGGTTTCGGATAAAAAAGAGATCACATTCCTGTACATGTGTTACCTGACTTGTGAGGACCATGCAATGATCATGTTGAGACTTCAATGTCTTTTGTTTTTCGTTTGCTTTCTGAATGTGGGAGATGGATATATTTTTCTTTTTTTTTATCTGTTGAGGATGAAACAAGTAAGTTTAGATTCAAAATGAGTTATTAGAACTTGAGACACTTGACTAAAAATAAATTGAATAAATATATACTATGTGTGTGTGTGTCTATATATTTATTAACATTTGTAAAATCACCTAAAATTTGGCAAAAAAAAAAAGATTTGAATCCTACTCCAGTATGTATGTGTGTTCTCACCCACTAAAACACACAAAAACACACGCGCACATTAGTTCCTGTTTTTCTTTCCTAAAGGGATTTGTTTCATCTAAAATAATGTGAAAATGACTTATTTGAAGAGAATCATTTTCTTCGCTTGGGGTCTGAGGATCTCAGGAGTCTCAGGAATCAATAAATGAGAAAAAAAATCCATCGTTTTCAGATCAACCCCAGACTAACTTTGTCACTGTTGATTCTAAGTGGGTAATTTTTCCCTATTATTTTCAAGTTACATCTTACTATTCTACATTTGAAATTTCTTGCTGATTTCAGTTTTTTTATTAACCCTTTTGATTATCAAGTCGCTCCTTGGTGTCTTTTCAGTCAGTACTTTATACCACTTTTTTCAACATCCTTGATCATTTGAAAATATATTTCCCAATTTTTAGGTCATTTCTCAGTGATTTTATATGACACTCTTACGCTATGCATTGTTGTCCCAGCTGTGAGCGGGTGCCTGTTAACATGACTAAAACTGACGATCCTGTCAACCATGTCACCACTAACACACACACACACACACACGCACACACACACACACACCCACTACCGCTCAAAAATCACACATGGGCAGTGAATTCAAGAATGTCAATACTGTTGCAGCCACTGATAATTTGGATGGTGCTTTTATGGTCTGTGCTTTTATTTTGGAAAGTATTGAGAGATATGTGAGAGCAGCAGGAGCTGCAGATGCCTAATTCATCTGCCAATGTGCCTTTGAGCAAAAACATATTGTCCCCAGCTGTAGATGAAAGCATTCAGTACTTTGATGGAGGGGACAAGTCCGGGAAAGACAGAATGAACTGTGTTTTCTATATTTACCTTCTGAATCATTTTAAGAGAAAGATCAACAACATCTGTGTTGACTGAGTAATCTAAATATGTGTGTTGGTGTTGTTTGTGCTGTTGTTTGTCTTTCCGTGAGTACATGCAGGCGTAAGAGTATGTGTGCATGCCTGTGGCAGAGAGAAATGATAAAACTTGGTCTACGGCAAGAGTTCGGCCAATCAATACAAAAAGTGAGTCCCACTGATCAATCGTAATGCAGGTTGGTCGGTTAACACGTTCAGCACACAAACAGACGCACGTACACACACACATACTCAGACACACATTTAAGGTAACTGGCGCACAGTTTCAATATTCATTTCCAAGAAGAGTGGTTAAGTTTGTGTTGTATCACTATATTTGAGTTGAAAGTGAGTGTGAGTGGGGTGTATGCGTGTCAGTGTCTCGCAAGTGTGAGTCGGGTGTATGTGTGTGCGTGTCTCACACAAACACACACACACACACACACTAACACATATACACACACACATACACATACACACACACATACACTCACACAGATGTGCTCTAGGCAAATCCAGCTGCTACAACAGGATTATAAGATGAACATGTTACCAATCAGAGGGACCAATCAGATGGAGTTTTATTTTTTTTGTTTCTTCCAATGACAGCTATTCATTTTCTGTTTTTAGAGCCAGGGTTCCTCAAGGGTCAACTGTGGGACCCATTTTATTTTCTGTATGGAAAAATGTATGAGTGAGAGGGGGACACGAAGAGGGTGAGAACAGGCAAACAAACAAGAGCATCAGCTGTAGCACAAATGTGACTTTGTCTGGATGACAAAACACAATGACTCATCTTCATCTTCATCATCATGAAAAGATATGTGTAAAGGGAATCAGTGAAGTCTGAAAACAAGTAGCATTTCTTTTCGGCCCATTTCATGCATTTATTTCATCCAGACCCCCCTTAGGTCTCATACACACAAACACACACACAAACCCATATGTTCAGTGTCCTGAATGGGTAATGGACCCACAAACAGATGTGTGTGTGTGTGTGTATGTGTAAACACATCCTCTACTTTTTGTGGTCATCCTGTTCATGACCTATTTCTTCGAGAGCATTCGCTGTGATGCCAACAATCATTTACCCCTTAAACCTAGACAACTTTCTATTTTTACCCCTAACAAATCCCACTCTTCAGCCAATTTGATACCAACTTTGAGTTAATTTCTCAGTGACTACAAGGTAATAACCGAAAGAATTTTTTTTATTGATTATCTGGATTTACGCAGTCATCATCATCTTCACATTACTTGTCCAGTTTAAGCAAATGTCTTTTTTAACTTTTGAGTAATTCTCAATGATTATATATGAATGTATTTCTGTTTTCTTTCTTTCTATTAAGTGATTCACGAGGAATCACTCCCAAATCACTCACAAATGCTGTAATAAAGACTCGGATGGTATAAATATACTCATCCCATGAAAGAAAAAATTTCCATGCGGATGAAATTGCCACACATCTCACATCCCTTTGTAAAAAGAAGACAAGAAAAAAATAAAAATATATATAAAAATGAAATAGAAAAACAGCTCTGAGATAAAACACAAAAATAAAACACATGACAGACATTTCCGGGCCACATGCGGACATGCAGCCGCCGTCAGACCACGCCTTTGCTTCGAACACTCCTCATCCAACATTACAAATGCAGGAGCGTTAGATCTTCCCATGCACACTGAGGACGTCTTGCTCCAAACGACGACACTCGCAAAACACCCGATAAGGAAAGAATGAAAGGGAGATTTAACAGCGACACAGACGAGGAGGGGTCCCCCGGGGAGATGTTGAAAGCACATGGTGGTTCTTAGTGTTTTGTTTCTGATGATGTAATTGATCTACTGAAAAGCCATTTAGTCTCACCCTCTTTTCTGCTTTCTTGGAAACCCGAATTTCTTGTCTCGACTACAGCGCTGCCCTTGTTCTCCTCCAGAACTTTGTTTAGAGACTTTGGCAAAAAGTTTTATTGATTTATTTATTTAGTTATTTATTCATATCAACCTTGTACTTTTATCTTGTTAAAACAATTCAAAACTATTTCAAGGTTTTCTTTTTTTCCTTTTAGATTGTATTTTTTGCTTGATGTAATTATAATAATAATAATTGCTATTATTGTTGTTATTATTATAATGATAATTATTATTATTATTATTATTGTTATTATCATAAGTCGTAGTAGTAATAGTAGTAGTCGTAGTACTCATTGATTCAATTGTACATTTTTTCTTTTTCTTTTTATTTCAACTCATCTTTTTTTAAGTTACAGGGCTCATAAGACAGGACTCCTGTCTTTTCACTCCTGGGCTGTTCCTTCGTCATTCCATCCCTTCCCACATGTGGGAATTACCCGACGTTTTTATTTTTAATTTCATAAAAACAAAATCATTTTCATTTTTGCTTTTTTTTATTGTAACCCTGATAAATCGATAACTTTAAATTTACAATTAAATATCCAATTAATTTCCGAGTGATGTTCAAGTAAGACAAAGTCCCTGATCTGTGTCTGAATGAAAAACCATGGAAAACACAGGAAGAAATACTGCAAAAAATTGGAGTAATCGTATTTTCCATGAAAACTGCTTTATTTCTTAGCTTTAATTGTTAAACATGTTTTTAGCCTAAATTCCTTTTTTCTCTCTCCAGGTACTGGAAAAGTGTCAACATTCCTGTTTTTGTCATTTGTACAAATAATGCAAACCAACCAATAGCATTTAAACCAATGAAAAATCATTACAGAAACCATTTCCACGGGTGTGCACACATACACACATATACTAACACAATCACTGTATTCCATTTAGTACAATAGGTTTTTATGAAATTGATTTTGCTCGAAAAGCTTTTCTCTCCCTCTGGCTTGCACTGAAAGCAAAATCCAGGCGTTTGCACGTCAATAATAATGCCTCACATTTCTTGCTTGATGATCTCTGCTCAATTTGCGTTAAATTCATCACTTACTTTCCCTGCTGACTCCTGAGGCAATAAATGAAAAAGTATTAAGGTCGTTTACCGATGATGTTCTTTCTGTTTTTTCTGTAATGTCTTGATGGTTTTCATCTCTTTTTTATTTTTCTGGTCTTTTCGTCATGGCTTTCTGGTTTTGTCCTTGTGTTCGTGGGTAATTCATTACTTGTTTCCATAATCATTTCCAAAGCTACTTACAAGGCGGGGGAGGAGAGGCAAAACCCACCTGACACACACACACACACACACACACACACACACACACACACACACACACACACACACAAACACACACGCACCTCCATATGCACATAGACACACAAACACTTCTTTCTATTTACCATAATAGTACAAATTAAACAGATTTTAATGCTCTATTAGCCTTTTTTCTGTGTTTGGGCTCATTGTGGGAGTAATTTTACATGTCCAGAAGCCAAACAAAAGAACTGGGATGTTAACCGAAGACAGATAGACCAGGAAACCGATGGGGGATGGTGTTTCTTTCTTTCTATTTCATAATAGGACACACAGACGCATCTAGATGAAAAGGATGAAAGTGAAACCAAGAACGAGAGGCCGAGGAATTTAGATGAAATGAGATGAAGATAGCGTCAAACACTGCAAGAAGTAGTGTTGCACTCAGGGAAGATTTCTTTTCAAACAGTGGACCCTCCCTCAAAACCTAATGTCAATATATGGACTATTTAAGGGGTCGAATTGGTTACATTTCCTCAAAGACTAACATGAATAACAGTTTTAAGTGTAATTAGTGGAGAAAATGTTGAGAGAATCACTGAGATCAGGGTAGAATATGGAGGACAGATCATGTAAACCTCATTACCGAGATGCTTGACATTAAAGACTTGAGTGAATTTATATCGCAATAGCTGGACATTGGCAGATACATAACTTGTGGCAACAACATAATTAAAGCGTGGGGACAAGATCTGCATCAGACAGCCTCCTCTTAAATGCATGGCCGTAAAAGATATTTAGATATTCCCTTTTTAATCACTTTATGTTTGCACTATAGATTAGTAAATAAGTAAATAAAATGAATCCAAATGCCTCAGATGGGTAAAGCAGAGATTAATCTTCTGCTTGGATTTACAGAGCAGCATCACCGCACTGTTCATTAATGTGAACCGCCGCCATTTATTTCAGCCAAATTGTCTGGAGAGCACGAGGAAATCGCAGGATCGTACCCATAAAGCGTCATTGATGGTGTTTTATTGGCTGATAAAGCTTGATGGGCTGCAAATGCTCCATTTCTTTGCAGCCTGAAAAACATTCTCCTTATAAAAAACGAGTAAAATAAAATAAAAATCACTTGACTTGTTTTACTGACTTTCATTAAGTCAAGGCAGGCTTAATTGCATGGCCAAGATATAACGCAACATTTTTACAGGTTAATAACTTTTCTGTCTCAAAGCACAGAGAAGGAAAAAGACTGGACTAGAATAAGAGTGAAACTGAAACTGAAGGCAACAAGAAGTGGGCGGATTCTACTTAGGGTCCTCTTTCTTCATAAAGCATCAGGAGAACAAAACCTGGGACACCTCCACACTTTTCCGGTTCCTTTACAAAACAGGAAAGATTCTGACAACCGCTGTCAGCCACTGTTCGTATCGATCAATGACACAATTAACCCTCACACACACCGATCAGCTGATTGATTGTAAAAGAAAAAAGAAACTTTGTAACCAACTGGCGATCATCTCCCACACAGTTATGTTATTGTACTGTTGGTTCATGTGAACGCAGGACCAAGGTAATGAAAATGACAGGAATCGGATATAATGTTTACACATTCTATAGCCTTTGCTCATGTTGCAACTCATCATCGTTACAATATAAACATTTACCATGTTGGCTTTTTTTGGATCTCAATATAAAAAAGAAAAAAAAAATCATGAAGGCATGAAAAGATTGATAGAACAGAAAACAAACTGTGATAAGAAATGCATGTTAGCACCAACAAACCTTGTTTACCAAATGGCAATTCCATCTTGATCAAAGTGTTCAAAAAATTGCTGATGTATGAAGACCACAGTGTTTTCAAGATCAGTGAATGTAACATTTTTTGCTTTTGACAAACCTTAATAATTTTCTTGTTTTTTGTTTCAGTGTGTGATGTCACAGTTCATCTATGATTGGGATGTACCATGAGACATAAGATCCATTTTTGATCTTAACTCCATCATTCATTTTTTGTCAATACAACGTAGCGAAGGGGTGGCACCTTCCCCCATCTAGCAATCTCAGAAATGAACCAGAGACCTTCTTGCTTGGAGGTGGAAGGGTAACCACTGTGTCACCATGATGCATTGACTCAACTTCAGTATAAATAAAAACTGTACAGAACAAAAAGTCCAGCCAGTTAGCAGAAATATTTCATGTGGAATGAGATCTCGCAAAAGAAAAGGGTCTAATTTATTTAATGAATGATTTCAAAACTGTTGGCAAATGGAATTTGCGAACTTTGAATCACTGATACGACAGACCGTCTGGAAGAAAACACTGCCGTTCTTTTTTGTCATTTGTTTGACAGCGACTTCTGAGAAAGTTTCTGATGACAAGGATTTAACCAGCCTCATCTGAAGTCAGAGACTGGATAAAATGAGCATGTTTGGGCAAAAATACAACAGACACGTGCTTATCCATAATCAGACTTCAGAGATTTTTCATTGAGTTTTCTGCCATTAGACGTAAAGTGGATGGATGGGTTCCCTTCTCTCTCTCTCTCTCTCTCTCTCTCTCTCTCTCTCTCTCTCTCTCTCTCTCTCTCTAACTCACACACACACACACACACACACACGTACACAAGCCTGCAGGCCTTTGTTGAGCTGCTATAATGCCCTCCTAATAAGGTGGAAAAGACAGGAGGATCGGCCTTATTGATCAAGCCTTTAGGGAAAACCTTTCTATTTCCTGGTGGAGAGGAAAGTCACACACACACACACACACACACACACACACACACGCACACACACACATGCGGACACACCACGAAAGTCACTAAATATACTAAATCCCTGGGCCATATTTGACCTGTGGGCACTGTAAATCCCAAAAGCCGTTGCTGTTCGAGGTCACAGTTTGACCTATAGAAGATCGAAGAAAGAGCATGTGACTACTGTAGGTATAGATACTCCTCCCACTAGGTTTTTCATCAGTCATTGTGTGCACATGTGTGTGTGTGTGTATGTGTGAAGGAAGAAAGAAAGTGAATCCGCTGAGAAGTGGAAGGTTTGAGAGGGCAGGAAGGACACCATGGATGAAAATGCGGAGAAGAAAGGGAAGGTTGAAAGGGGGGAAGGTTTGCCAACTCTGCAATTCCATCTTCACGAAGCTGCTGGAGGATATGGTATCAAATCAGATTCTCTATTAGTGACATATTCATATATTCGAGTAAAAACAAGAGGGCCATCATCGAAGTCTCATGTCGAAAACATAGTCCTCAGCAGTGGAGGAACACGCACCTCTTATGGTAACGGAATCTAACCTTTATACATTCCCCTAATATGATTGGCAGTGCAGTTAGTCCTGTCTACACAACTAAAAAAAATTTGAAATAATTTGTGTTGCCATATCTATTTTGTGTTGAATTTTACAGTTCATTTCAAAATGAGTTTAGTGCTCCTAAAATGTTTTTAATTTTAAATAATGGATAAACAAATTAAAAATCAGTTGAAAACAGTTCCCTTGAAAATCTTTGAAGACATTCTCAGACTGTTAATACAAGAGCAGAAGCTACATGAGCTACTGTTTTCTTTTAGTTCCTGATTTATTCAAATGCCTGAAACAGCCAGCGCAGCCATAACGGGGCGACAGTTTTGTTTGTTTGCTTCTTTCTATTATTATTTGTTTTTCGAGTGAGACAGCCTCATTTGTCAAGCAGATCCTGGTATTTCTATTTTCTGCCCTTCAAAATTACTTTTAATTCAGTCACTTACTAACCAAAAGCCCTACCAACCTCCCATAGCCTGACTGATTTGACATCTCTAAATCACGTCAGAGGTAAGAAACATATGTTCACTTCCTCGCCTCTGCTGTTAAAAAAGGGGGCCTCGCACCTTCCCCTCTTCGTGGGACTCCTCAAATGAGGCTTGAGGGGGTGAATTACCACACTGGGAAAAGTGTGGAAATGCAGAAGTCGTTAAAAAGCCAATTACTCGAAGGTTCGATGCAACAGGGAGGAGATCAGGGGACACTGGAGAGCAATCGTAAAGTCACTGATATATGGGAGCCGAATAACTGGTCCTTGTGTGAGTGTGTGTGTGTGTGTGTGTGTGTGTGTGTGTGTGTGTGTGTGTGTGTGTGTGTGTGTGTGTGTGTGTGTGTGTGTGTGTGTGTGTGGCATCTGCGCATGTACATGTTAATGCAGGTTGCTAATGTGCCTAAACTTTGAGTGTTCACAGAAATTGTTTTTCTGCCTATTCGCCCAGTGGTTAGGTATGAATGCCAAAATGGTGTGCATGTATGGGTGTGTATGTGTTCTTGCGTGCATGTTTACAATAATATCCCACTGAGAAAACTGCTGTTTAATTCAGTGTGTCATCAATCCGTGTCATGAACAACAATGTTAAACTTTATTATCATTTCTCACATTCCCGTTATGCTACGACCGAGTCGTACATCATTGGGTAAACACAGATTCTTCTGTTGTCGAAAACACACAAGATACATAAACTCATGTGTGTTTCTGTCACTTCAGGCAGATTTTCATATATTTTCTGAAGGCTTTTTTCTTAACAAGAGACTGAACATTTTGCTGCACTTTGTTATTAAATGCCTTTCTGTGAATAAAAATAGATGTTATTTGTATCACTACTTCTCCCTGTTTGTAATAGAATCACCTGCTTGGGCAAACACACACACACACACACACACACACAGACACACAGACACACAGGGTATCTCTGGAACAGATGAAGGCATATACACAAAGGAAAACAATCTTACCCATAAAGAATTGAATTCGACTGTTTATCTGTACCTTCAGTTTTTTACACCTTCACGAACAAGTATATCATATATAACACATATACTTACATATAAAAGTGACCTCTGATCATTTGTAAACCACTTTTCTTTTTATTTGTTTTGCAGACTTTTGCTTATTTTTTCGGCTGGTCATTCAAAGCCAGTTTTTGCTACTTTTCAGGGGTTATATTAGAGTTTAATCACTTGATAAATTGCTCTTAACTAATTAACCAAATACTTGTACAAGGAAATCAATTCTACTACCAAAAGATATATATTTCATGCATTTTTTGGTCATTCCCGAAGTAAAAGGAAAAGAAATAAGAAGGATAATAGCAAACATTAAATATCATTTGAATTTAAGATTGGTAGCAGGATCAGTGTCATCTTAAAATGGTGATTTAATATATATAGATATATCTACACACATATATCTACACATATATCTACATATATATACACACATATGCATATATAATATTTTCACATTTACAGATACACATACATATAAAATGTATGCACACTTATATTGTACGCAAGTAAACACATACATACACATAATTATAAAGTAATTATTTCCTGTCTTTTCATTGGGATATCTATATCATAGACACTAGACATTCATTCAACAAATACAGAAATTTATTTTTCATAGACATAATAACTCTTGTATTTCCCTGTATATATGGAAAAAAAACACATATAATGTACTTTATGTTTGCATTATCTCTGTACATGAGAGTGAAGCTGTAACTCACTGTGTTTATTACATCGTATGCAGATAACTTGTTTAAAATTTCATGTTCTTAATCCACCCAACGGCCGAATTGCCCGCTTTTATTGCTTGTTGCAGAACAATATGACAGTAATAACAATGATGATAATTCCATGTTTATGCAATTTGACACACACTCAAGCCCATGTTGGCGCGACCTTGGGCAACTCGCATATTAGTGTTATGCATTCTGATGTTGCTATAAAAAAGTGGGCCGATGTGATAAAATATAGGTATCTGTTTTGTTTCATAATGTCACTTAATCTGAATGCATCCTATACATCAGAAAAAAACATGGGAAAAATGGTAAGAAAGTTTTCAATAAACACCAAAACACTTCAGACTTAAAATAAATTAATTGTAAAGGAAATCACATCAATATAACCAAATATATATATATATATATATATGATAACCTTCTGGTTGCTGCAAGGTTAACATTTCAGTGACACCTCCACTGATAGAGTCCTGTGTCATATCACTTCACCACTGCATCAAGAAATTAGTTCGTTCACTTAGAAATGAGAAATGTTACCGTTCGTTGATTGATTTGTCTTCCGTTCATGATGTTAACTACCAGGAATGAGCTTCAGTTACTATAAAATCAAAATCAGGTTTATAGCTTGGTGTCTGCTGAGTAAAGTGATGGCCTGTGCCAATACAACAAAACGATGTTCTTGTTCTTTAAAAAATGTTCACCTTTTTCGGATTTTCATCGTTCCCCACAAAAGACAAGAATTATCCTTTCATTTATTTGTTTGTATGGTAAAGGGTCCCAACTTATAAAGTGCTTTAATCACCTTGAGATTCCAAAGCGCTTTACACTGGTTCACATTCACCCATTTACGCACATACTCACACACTGATTAAGGTAGAGCACCTTGCTCAAGGGCACTTTAACATGTAGACAGGAAGAGCCAGGCATTGAACCACCAACCTTCCAATTGGAGGGACTCCCGCTCTACCAAATGACCTACAGTTTACCACCCCTCCCCCGAAATGATGTTTCACTTTCTCACTCATTCCTGCATCAAACATACAAAAGGAGCTTATTTTCCTTCAGGTGTCTGGAGGAAAATTACCCTGGGAATATTATGGCTATTTTTACAACCACTGTTCCATTAGAGAAACCCAGGAAAAGGTGTGTGTTTCTTTGGCCTATGTGCAACGTGTGTAATCGACCCACTAACTGCAAATGGAGACAGAAACACATCAGGCATCCAGGTTAGATGGAAAGTGAAACAGAGGCAGAGATGGTGTCTTTACGCTTATCAGCCTTTTTTTCCAGCTTGTCTGTCATTTTCAGACATTATTGCCCTTCTCTGATCACCACAGTCACACAAAGACACACATAGAAACACACACACACACACACACACACACACATATAAACAAAGAGTTATCACTGGCCTACAGGGACCCATTACTCCTGCGATTCAAGGCTTTTATATGGTGGCTTGCTCTTAAAAAATGGCCATTTATTTCTCTCCCTTGATAAATCGCGGTTGAGTGTGTTTTGTTGTGCGTGTGTGTGTGTGTGTGTGTGTGTGTGTGTGTGTGTGTGTGTGTGTGTGTGTGTGTGTGTGTGCAAGTGCGTTTTATGCACACAGTCTTCATTCAGCCTTGTTATTACACGTTTCGTGTTCTCTTCGAGAAAAAAGCGAGACATAGATAAAAGCCTCAGCGTGAATTTGCATTTCGTATTTGTTGATTCTTTTTTCTTTATCCAACAGTGAGGCTCTGCTTTAAAGAGACTTTAATGTTGGAGAATATACAAACACAAAAGATTAATAATACCTAAACGTTGACTTATCAGTGAGTAAAATGGGATTTGCAATATTGAGCGGAACAAATTAGACTGATTCAAACCTTCTGATTGGATGAAGACACACAGAAAGCTTTTTTGGTTGGAATTAAGTTTCTGAACCATTCAGCTTAATATTAAATTCTTTGCTGCAGTTTCTGAGTTTTTTGCAAATCTCGTTGGCGAGTGATTGAATGGCTAAATGAAAATGCCTGTACATCATCGAAGCACTGATATTGTGGAAAATTTTAGATGGAATTCATCCCATTACTGAGAGGATATTACTTTTGCAATGATCACTTGAAGTAATGTATTTTGGAAAAAAAAATATTTGTAAAAAGAAACTGAAAAAATTCGAAATGAGCAGTTAAATAATTTTTGTTTTTGTTTAAATACCAGGTTCACTAACACCTAGACAATGTTTCACTTTCCAAAAGTGACCTTGCCCCACCCAAAAATATACTTTTTCAATAAGAAAAAGAAAGGGAAGACAAACAAAAAATACCCTAAGGTGGAAAAACAAAGATTTATAATCATCAAAAAAGTCTGAAATTTTTACTAAAATAACCTTTGTCAACCATCACAGCACATTCTTCCAACACAGATTCTGTAAGAAACTATGTTGGAATCAGCACTAAAAAATTAACAAGAAATTGTGAGAAAATTATAAAAAAAAATCTAAAACTGAAATCATCAGGTTGTTCAAAAAAATAAATAAATAAATAATTCCTCATAAAAAAATTTGAAATACCTAAAAAAATGTCCCCGACAAACACGCGTTGAATTTCTTGATTAGAAATCATTGCACAATATTTTAGGGAAAAAAAAAAATAATGATTTCACTGTGACCACTCTCACCCTGTTGGTTTGCCACTCCTTCAACCACCATCCCCACCCCGCCCCCGCCCTACATCCCCCTCCTCACCGCTTCTGTGTGCCCACAAATCACAATGCAATCATGGTGGCCCTGACAAGAGCCCTCCAATCACCGGAGGCGGCCAGAGAAAAGCAGACGAGGTGTTTAACCTCTGCACCGTAAGCCGCCACTCCATGTTGCACACGCATGATTAACGCTTTACCTCTCTGACACGCTCTAATTTACAAGTATAATACCACGGAATTAAACAAAGCGTGAGTGTGTGTGCACGCATGTGTGCTAAACATGGCTCGAAATAGCGGTGACAGTGTTTTGGTTTTGATTAGCCCTGATATGTTTTCAGGCTCTTCAAGGAAAAATAAAGAGAAGCGGATGAACGACAAACCCAGACTTGTAAAAATACGACCAGATACTCAATTCAAACACGGATTTCTGTCAAACTGTCAAATGGTGAAAAAAAAAGGAAGTTGGAGACGAATTTAGGACAAAGGCACCTCCGGAGGATGGGATGTCAGGGAGTGGAGAGGGAAAGAGGTGTCTGTAAATGTCGTTGCTCCTGGATTGACAGTTAAAAGAAATAAATAATTCCATGGTGACAAATTCAGCAGAAAAACAGCAATAAATTACAAAGACCTAAATGCAAGTTACGCTTGAGACTAGCCAACAAGCACTGAAGAAACTACAGGAAATTCTAAAGGAAATGCGGTGGACTATCAGGGCTTGTAGTGCCTTCTCTCCTGGCCTTGAAGCAATTAAACTGTTGCATTAACCAATCAGATTCCAGTTTGGCGACACTGTGTCAACCTTGCATGTGTGGGACTACACAGGCCCTTTTTTCTTATCTTTTGATTGACTGGCGAAAGGGCAGGCTGGTCAGAGCAACCAAAATGCATCTGTATGCTATAATGTTTTTAATAGATTTAGTAGCATTTCTTAACCCACATTGGTGGAAGGATAAAAACTTGATATGTTCGCGGATATACTGTACGGAAAAAAACTATTTTCAAGACGATCTCCAGATCTTTCAAGTAAAGCTGGGAATTGCAAGAAAAGGCCCGCCAAACCCTGAGCTGCCGTGTCCTGGAGCCACAGCAGTTCGCAAAATTTTATTTTGTCTATTCGAGGCGACGGGGGAGACACCAAAGCATAGCCGAATACCTACAATTGTTGCTGTCGAAAATTTACGGAGAAACCTGAGTTGATCTGCATCTTAATTAGGAAGTTTAGAGGGAGGCGGGGATCTACACTGAAAAATTGAGGAGATATTGGGAAACATTGATTGATTGTGCTAATATTCTTAGGTAAACAGGAGCTGCCTTTTTAGGGGACAAGATGCGAGTGCAGGATCTAAAATAGAGGCAACTATTTGGAGCTTCTTGTTTTAGTTGCTGATAACACTTGTAATAGACTTAATTACTTTTCATGACCTATAATAGAAAGAAATTTGTTAACTAAGTAATTGCGGTAGCCAAAATAATAGTTATAGAGAAGTAATTTCATAACTATGTTTTTTTTTCTTTCCTTGTTTCTTTACTTCTTTTCCTGCAACCTGTCAATTTTGTTTTAAAAGAGTGGAAAACCTGAGAGGTGCATGTTTGAAAAACAAGCATGTGAAAGTACAATATTTTTTTGTTTCTAAAGAGTAAAATCATTCGACCGTTTGATTATTTATTTGTTTTTTATTACTTTTGTCCGTTTTTTCCAGACACAGCTCTGTGCGCTTGCCATCATAGCGAGAGTATATTCAGAGCAGGATCACGCATGCTGTGCATCTCGGAGACGCTGACAGACAATTTGTTCTTGTCGAGCCTCATCAGATCTGCAGCTGCTGGCGAGCTGTGCAGTCAATAATGTGCCAGTGACATGGAGGGCTCGGAGGCCATGATGGCTATCGCCCCTGACAACCGCCCGGCACTGTGATGGATGAGCCATATGGTCAACGTGAAGCCGACCGGCCGCGTGGTCCGATAGCTATCAGCTGACAGAGACAATGGTGGGTGATGGGTAATATGACTGATAGATATAGCTTGTGTGTGTGTGTGTGTGTGCATGTTTATGTCTGTGTGTGTATTATATATATATATATATATATATATATGTATATATATATGAATATATGATCATGTAACTTACGTATGACATCATAATATTAACAAATTTCCCTGAAAAGTTGTTTTTTCCTTTTGAGTAGAAACTCTACATCAATGGAAAATCGCCACGACATGTTTTTATCACATTGAAATTTCTTTATTTTTTCCTTACGATTCATATATGTTTTATTATTATTTTCTTATTTTTCTCCCAGGGAAAAGGAAGGCCAGAACAATTGATGTGAAAAGATGTGTGTGCGTGTATATATGTTTCCGTGTATATGTGCGAGTGGGTGTGTGTGTCTGTGTTTGTGTGTGTGTGTGTGTGTGTGTGTGTGTGTGTGTGTATTGGGGCTGGAAATGACAGACATCTGATGGCCGTTTTTTCTTGTGACAGGCAGGGAGAAACGCCCAGCTGGGTCACATCTGTGTGTGTCTCCTGGATTCCATCAGGCTGATACACATGGACAGAAATCACAGGGTGTGTATGTGTTCCATTTCACACGCCAAGCGTCATACTTTCCCAATTGGAGTAAAGTAATTTTTAAAGCATACGAAGCAGAAAACAATCATTAAAAAAAAAAATCGCAATCATTATTTTCAATTGGATAAGTCAATTGATTACAATTAGAAAATTGTGAAATATATCAACATGATTTTTTTTTCTGGTCTATTTTTTCCAAGTGCTATCCATTATGATTTTCATAGTAAAGTGTTGTGTAACATTGTGTTATTTACCTCATTTTTTTTTAAAATAAATAAGTAAATAAATTACAAATTGAATCCCAGAACTCTGACACAAACTAAATGAAAATATAAAAATATACAAAAATGTGTCCGAAATCTTTGACTCCAGATGAAAGCAGGCGATGAGACGCACGGTACCTGTGGGTAAGGCTGGGTCCATGGTGGGCTTCTCCCAGGAGTTCACCTGCTCCCAGGTGAACCCGTTGGTTCCCAGGGAGACGCTGTACCCGCAGCTGCTGTAGGACTCCTCGAACATGCAGCCGCCTGGAGGGAGGAGATCGGGACACAGATCAGGTTAGTAGAGCGCAAAACAAGAATTTTTGAAGTTTAAAATCAGCCTCGGGACCAGTGAATACTTCAGGACTTGACACACTTGGGCAGTTGAATATCTTCTAATGTGAAGGGGTACTGGTTCAAAACCCAGCAAGACACCCCCCCTTATGTTGCACCATCAGTCGTGTTCATGTAAGGGTCTTGTTATACTGAAGAAATTTGAAATAGATTATTTCTGATTGTATCTACTTGTCCAACAAATTTGTAAATTTGTAATGAACATGTAAATTGTGTAGTGGGATTTTGTCAACACATTTAGAGGCTCATTACACCTTCACTTGTATTAGTGCATTAACAAATGTGATTACACTCACACACACACACACACACACACACACACACACACACACCACACACACCACACACACACACAAGCACAAGCACACACACACACACACACCACACACACACACACACACACACACACACACACACACACACATACACACGTACACACACACACACACACGAGATACACGTGCACACACACTTCTGGCACAAACGTAAGAATATATCTGTTATAGTAGCATCCTGATATCTGTCACATCGGATGTAAACAGCCAACAAATGAAGTGAAAGTAACACAATCTTCATCAAGCAGTTCATTTGTCATGGGATTTTGCACATTGCCGACATACAACACACACATATATAAATATATCCACATCAAGTTTTCAAGATTTTTATAAATGTTTAAAAAAAAACATTCTTTTACCAATTTGAGACCGTTTTTAATGTCAGGTTATTTTATTTTTTCTCTGTGAAAAAAATACCGTCTGAACACCTTTCTTTTTCCAACAATTTGTTAGATGAAATAAATACAGCATTTTTATGACACATCTTGCTGTCTTATGTTCATTTTTCTTCTCCTTTTTTTTCTTTGAAATCCAAATTCTAAAAAAGGAATTGACTGAATATTTTAATGAAAATATATGAAAATGAATTAATGAGCTGCATCATAGTTGTCACAGACAAAGAGGAAGCTCAGAGGGATTAAGTCACAGAGTGTCATCGCTGCTTCATGGTCCTGCTAAGATGCATTTTCCACCGCATTAGCCTTGTCTGCTAGCCTCAAGCGCATGCGCACACACACACACACTTAATTAGACATATGCTTTGATGCACAGCCCTTTTGATTTGCTGTGAAGCATCTGAAACAAGAAAATGTCACTGCTGAATTCATGAAATGACTCTGTACTCTTTTGTTGCCCTCGGAGATGCCACTGTCATCTTAAAACAAATCAAACCCACCAGAGAAAGTCGACTCTCCAATATTGATGGACGCGGACCAACACAGAGTTCTGAAGTCAACCATGCCACCGACTCAGTCTTGACCACGTCACGCTGATCGAACATCTCGACTTTGACACGAGACACTGTTTCCTGACTTTACTCATTTTTTTTCTGCTGCATTTTCTTTGCGAGTTGGCGCAGGGCGTAGAGCTTCCGCCTCACAGCACGAAGCACCCTGGTTCGACTCCCACCGGGGGACTTTCTGTGTGGAGTTTGCTCCCCCCCCCCATGTGGATTTTCTCCCACAGTCCAGAAACATGCAGGAGATAACAGGAATGCCTAAACAGGCTCAAGCATCCCCGTAATTGCAGGAAAATGTGGTAAATAATGGATGGATGGATTTTATTTTTCCTCAAGCTTGCTCACTATTGTTACACCTTTATAGAGTAGACAAAAAAAGGCAGTGCTTTTAATCTGATCAAAATGGTGATGATCTGTATTAGAACACTTTGTGACTGCAACATGACTTTTTCTGAATTTTCCCAGGATGAACAACCCAAAATGTCTGGAGTATCCCTGAGAGCGCAAACGCGTTCAAGTCTGCGAAAATATAACGTAAAATATCGCATTTTGGCGATGCAGCATCATCATCATCAGACCAGTCAACAACATTTGCATCTTAATCTGTTCAGTATTTATGCTCACAGTAATGCCTGTACGGGTAACACTTACATCAACTGGGAAACAAAAATCTAGAATAGAGAGAGGGGAAATAATCCTGTCTATATTCAGCTGGAAAACAACCTCCAGCAAGCAGAAACCGGGAAAAACACATTTTTTTTGTATTATAAATTAATCAATAGTGAGATAATTAGCCTTTATCGCCCTCTCGTTGTTCAGTGTTGGAAATTAAATCAAACTGATCTCATTAGAATGGAGGGATGTGTGTATGCGTGTGTGTGTGTGTGTGTGTGTGTGTGTGTGTGTGTGTAGGGGGAGTATGACATCAATATTCAATATCAGAAATGCAGTTTTAAAGGAGAAAAGGCTTGCAGCGATGCATCCTCCTGATCTCAGCTGGAAAACCGGCGCAACCCCTCCCCTCTGTGTCCTGCTCGCACACATACACACCAACACACACACAAAAACACACACACACATACACGTTGTGTATCAGACAGTCATAGCATACCTCCCTCTGATCTAATTGGGAACTTAGTGATGGAGATGAAAATGCATGCGTTCACGTGCGTGGGTTAGCTTCGGGGTGGTGCAACATACATATGTCAGTATGTGTTTGTGTGTGTGTGTGTGTGTGTGTGTGTGTGTGTGTGTGTGTGTGTGTGTGTGTGTGTGTGTGTGTGTGTGTGTGTGTTTGTGTGCGTGTGCGTGTGTGTTACTGTGACACCAGAAATGTAGAATCCCTTCATCTCTGCTAATTAATATGCCTGTAACCGATAACATAAAATATTGATATGACGAGTAGAAAAAAAAAATATTAAGACAGGGACACACTAATATACACACAAACACACAAGCACCAATAACAATAACAAACCTATTATTCCACAGATCATGATGATACAGGTATTGAAAAGATAGACCGAGGTCCTGGGACGGGCTTCCTGACACACTGCTCATAGGGCCCTGAGGATGCTGGAGACAATCACAGCTGTCACTGGGGTGACAGAAACCTACATTGGAACCAGGGGAACAGAGTCGGAATTGAACCAGAAACCTTCTTGCTGGGAGGAGACAGTGCCGACCATTGCGTCAGCATGCCTTATGTGTGTGCATTATGTCACATGTAAAAATTGATTCAGGGCTTTTTTTTGAGCATCCATGTTTGTGTTATGAATACCCCCATGTAAAATGGATATTTTTTTGGTTATTCATGTTTTCAAGCTCCATTTCTGTGTTGGGCACAAAGAAACTATGCAAGTTTTTTTCTAGCGAGGCCAACTTGTTTGTGGAGTGGGGTGTAAATGCACAACACACAACAGTATCTGAAAAAACAACTTCTGCACACTGGCACAGATACAGAGACATACACACACACACACACAAACACACACAATCACATTCCACTTCCTCTTCTTCTTATCCTTTGGCTTTTCCCACAAGAGGTCGCCATGGTGAATCAACCTTCTCCATCTAACCCTATTCTCTGTATCCTCATCTCTCACCAACTAACTTCATGTCCTCTCTGACTACGTCCATAAATCTTCTCTTCGGTCTTCCTCTAGACCTCCTACCTGTCAGCTCCAATTCAAGCATCCGTCGACCAATACATTCACTATCCCTCCTCTGTATAGGACCGAACCATCTCAGTCTGTCCTTCTCTCCAAAACATCTCACATGCGCTGTTGTTCTGATGGACTCATTCCTGATCCTATCCATCCTCGTCACTCCCAAAGAGAACCTCAACATCTTCATCTCTTCGTCCTCCAGCTCTGCCTCCTGTCTTTTCATCATTGTCACTGTCTCTAGACCATAAAGCTGGTCTTACCACTGTCTTGTTCACCTTTCCTTTCATTCTGGCTCATATTCCTCTATCGCAAAGTACTCCTGACACTTTTCTCCACCCATTCCAACCTGGTGAACTCATTTCTTTACCTGTTTTCCACACTCTCCGTTGCTCTGGACTGTTGACCCGAAGTACATGAAATTCTCCAACTTCTTGATTTCCACTCGCTGTAGCCACCATTCCACCCGGGTTCCTTTCATTCACACACGTATTCATTCTTGCTGTAACTAACCTTCATTATTCCCCTTTCCAGAGTATACCTCCACCTCTAAAGATTTTCCTCAACCTGTTTCCTGCTCTCAATACAGATCACTATATCATCTGCAAACATCATGGTCCATGGAGATTCCTGTCTAACCTCATTTGTCAACCTGTCCATCACCTCTGCAAACAAGAAGGGGCTCAAAGCTGATCCCTGATGAAGTCCCACCTCCAACTTGAACTTTTCTGTTACACCTACAGCATGCCTCACCACTGTCTCATAGCCAGCATACATGTCCTGCACAAGTCTAACATACCTCTCTGCCACTCCAGACATCCTAATACAATACCAGAGTTCCTCTCTCGGCCCCCTGTCGTATGCCTTTTCTAGGTCTAACACACTCCACTGATTGCACCTATTTAAGTCTTTCTCATGGAAATATGTCCATCCCTTAGGGCTCCAGCAGCAGCTATTAGAGGCTTCACATCAGACCAAGTAACGCCAGGCGACAGCGGAATCCAGTCCCAGGCCTCAGGATGGGAGTGTGTGTATCAGTGTATTTGTGTAAGCACTGCCTGTGTGTGTGTGTGTGTGTGTGTGTGTGTGTGTGTGTGTGTGTGTGTGTGTGTGTGTGTGTGTGTGTGTGTGTGTGTGTGTGTGTGTGTGTGCGTGTGTGTGTGTGTGTGTGTTTGTGTATGGGTCCAGGCCAAGTACACGCTGCTGTGTTTGATGAGTTATAATTTAGATGTATTGAAACATTTTCATCTTATTCTTCAAAGGAAGTTTCTTTATTAATCAACTTTACTACTTTTTAAATTTTTTTGAAAGCTCATTCAGCAGCGATTAACTCTCTCCCTGCCGCATCTTGTTTCCTGGGATACACAGTGGAAGAATCTTAGAAAATAAAGAATTAAAACAAAAATAAAGGAAAAATGAAGTATGAAAATACATTTTGAAAATGTAAAAGAAAAATAAAACTACAGGAAGGTAAATGCAAAAGAACATCTATTTTTTGTTACAGTCAGCAGTAGATGCAACATTGAAATACATTTGAATTGATTAGTTAGACAGATTGATTTCAGATTATTATTTCCTTTATTATCTTTATCTTGACAATCATCAAGAAAGTGTTGAAATTAAATCACAGAAAATGCAGTTTAATAGAGGAGTAATTGATAGCATTTAAGAGTATTATTTACTGAAAATAATACGTCTTACAAGCGTCTCCATATCAATATGACATATGTTAACTTGTGTATCTCTATTCCATGTTTAAGATTTCACATCACGAGAGAAATAATCTTTTGTTTTATTAAGTTTTGTCCTGTGTGTTTTTGTGTGTTTTTGTTTATGTCACTGTGTTTTGTTTTTATTCTTGCTGAGTCAGGAAAATAAAGGTGTAAGTGTGTGTTAGGGTTTTGGTTTACTGACTCACACATGAATGAGCACATGCATATGTGTGCTGACACTTATTTTGTGTGTCTTTGTTATCTCATATTAAAGGCACTGTCAGCTCACATGCAAAGATCTTTAAATATCCATGTTAAGCTGTTTAAAACCATATGCCAGCATATGCCATCTGCACACCCCTACACACACACACACACCCTGAGGCAAACAAATTCACTGGATAAATAACTAAATGCTATTACTGCCACTCCAGTAAACCTGGATAACAAGTAGAAGGAGAGACATACTTTTGTAGTGTAAATCACTGCCAGTGTGTATGTGTGTTTGTGAGGGGGACAGAGAGTTCAACAGGCTTTCTCATTATGAGGTCATTGTTTCATTAGCAGGAAAGGAAGATAATTTTTGTTTGCTAACAATCGTTTCCATGTTCAAAGCAGTGATAAACATGTTTATGTTGATAAATACTTCAAATGGCCATTAATGGTGAGGAAATAGTTTATTTCCCGTATAAGTGAACAAGTGACTGAGTTAAAACCCAGCCATTTACCTACATCCCCCTATGTGTGTGTGTGTGTGTGTGTGTGTGTGTGTGTGTGTGTGTGTGTGTGTGTGTGTGTGTATGCACATTTCTGTGAGTCTGTGTACCTGTTAATGTGAAAGGGGGGATGTGTATACTCAAGGGTCTGTTGTGAGTTTGATTACTGTCAACACAAATCAAATGGCTGACCTGCCGAGTCACCTTAACTCCTGCATGAGAGAACACACAAAACATGGTCACTGCCAATTGCTTTCACCACCTGTCCCACACACCAACATGCATACACGCACACACACACACACACACACACACACAAAAATTGCCTGCATGTATGTCAGACCTCAATGCCATCAACTGGATTGGACAGAGGGGTTACTACAAAGGGGAAGCGGGGAGAGTGAAATATATTGGTCACACATAAACACACAAAGACTCACGCTTTTCACTGACGCCTCTTGTTTGAAATGGCTGGCTGAGGAAAGCAATCGTGTTGAATTAGACAACAAGAAGTTGACAAAGCGGACAAAGAGCGAGCGCACAAGCACATCAGCACATCAAACAATTCGATTTGTCCTAACCCTCGAGCCACCCCGGTTGCTTTCTCACGCAAAAAGACAAAAAAAAAAGAAAAAAAAAACAACAACAAAAACAAATGCAAGCAGAATTATAGTCACTTGAATGTTCAGTTAACCTTATCAGACCTTCGATTTGGATCCAAACTGGCCGAAGTTTAACATCATTTGACCCTCTGAAGAGGGAACAGTAGACCCATTGAGACCTAATTTGGGAGCAATCCTGCCAGGCTGAACTCAATCTAACCTTGCTGGAGAGAGAACTGAGCCAAGCACATGCTGCAGGTGAGTTTGTCATTAATCCTTCTTTGACTTCGGAAAATGTAAATTTGACCAAAATCAGAAGCCAAACTATCTATTTTTGTTTATGAGCGTATTTTGTGACCCAAGCGATTTTTTTTCCAAAGAAGAATGTCAACAATAATTTCTTTTTCCCCCTTGACTTCCAGACCAAGAAGTATCAGCCTTGTCATTAAGAAGTAGCCCTGGAGACAGAGGAAAGCGGAGCAGGAGCGATGATGGAGGTGAGCTATTACGACAGACGTCAGATCGCAGGAATGTTAGGAACAAGAAGGCGGGAGATGCTGGGTCTCGACTGGAGTCCAAGAATTGACCGATTATATTTGAGCAGGGAAACATGTCCGTGAGAGGCGCAAAGGAGGCCAAAACACATTCGGACTATTATGGTTATATGGTCCTAATGAAAGGGAAAGCAGGAAGGTGCTGCTTTCAGAGGCTAATCCTGCTCAAGGGCACCACGGTTGTGCAGTGGTTCACGCTTCCACCTCACAACATGAAGGTCAGTTTATCAATTCCAAAAGGGAGCCTTTGTGTGTCCACGTATTCTCCTCATTTCTACGTGGGCTTCCACCGGGTTCTCTGGTTTCCACCTGCAGTCCAAAAATTGCGGTGGGTTCATTGGAGACACTAAATTGTCCAGATGCCTATCCCAATGAGAGCTGTGATAGGCTCCAGCAATAAGTGGTATAGAAAAAGAATGAATAAATTAATGAATGAATAATCTTCCTAAGAGAGGTACTTAATGGTTTCTATGACATAATGAAGTAATTATGTGAACTATACTCTAAGAAACTGCATACGTCAGGTGCACATCATCATATGGAGTAAATAAAGAATGTAAATTTGGGTCATTCAGTGTTACATGAGGAGGAAAAGGAGGTCCGAGTTCAGAGTTCCAAAGTATGGAGCGCATGAATCAGCAACACTGGGGACTTTCCAGACTTCCCCCCTGAAGTTTAGCCCTCGGTTACTAGAATGCTCTTTGATAAAAGTAATTTACTTAAGAAGCTCTAAATGACTTTCAAAATCATGGCAGACAAAAGTATATCCAGTTTTAAGAATCAGTCTCCAGTCACTGCTGATTAAGAGAAACACAAGGCGGATCATCTGGAGTTCAGTCCCTCCTTTGACCAGCGGGGAATTACAGAGGTGATTTGGTCGCTTACCAGTCTGTACAATAGGATAAAAAGAGGAGTTATTATTGAGTTATAAAGCACAGATTTTTTTTTTGATAATCAGCGTATCGATCCATAGATAAAACCCTGGAATCAATAACAAGGTTGTGCAACAGTTGAAATTGATGCTCCTTGCAACTGCGCACACGAAAAAGAAAAATTCTTAGAACCAACTGTCTCATCTAAGTGTTTGTTGATCTACTGCTCGAATGTGCCGCCATCTGCCATGTTGGATCCTGCTGGGTTTAGAGAAGGCAAACTCAGCTCAGCCTCTCTTGTTTCACTTGGAAGTGTTAAAAAAGACTATCAGAAGCTTCAAAAAAAGTTTAAGTTACAACATGCCTGACCGGAAACACAAGGGCACGTATACACGCAGACATGCACAGATTCGCATATTCTCTGCTCGGTGCATACTGCGATCACCAACATTCATGCGGGACTGTGAAGTACCTGATGAGGTCCTGTCACTTTTAGCATGTTAATCCTGGCAGGGATTAAACCACTGTTCGTGCTCAAGCCATCTAAAACTCACAGTCAGAAACCCAATCCCCCTCCTTTTGCTCTCTGCCGGCCCTTTGGCCGAAGTGTAACTCACTGTCAAAAAAGTGTCCCATATTTTAGACAAATGCTTTCAAGCTTGGATGGAGAAGGATGTTCCTTCTTCAAAATAATGACTTTACAGCTATCACCAGGTTTCATGTATCTTAAAGTCATGTCAAGTTTAGAAATGTTTGGTGAAGGGCAATTGAATTTTCACCTGTTGGTACATGAATTGTAGTATTTTCATTTTGCATATTCAAAACAGCTCTGTTGCTTTTGTTTCAATACATTCTTGTTGCTGGTTTGTTTGCTTGCTTGAGCTCAACCAGCCCAGGCCTTACATTGCTTTCACTAGTGGAATGGAGATTTTACATACTAGCTCAAAAGCTCCCCTGCCTGCTTGGGCTCTCCAGGTTCTCCATCTTTCTCACACAGTCCAAAAACAGTCAGCTCATTCATTGAAGACTCCTAGTTATCCAGAAGTGAAAATTGTGATTTTCTGGACATCCCTCTATGGGGCCCTGTGATTGACAGGTAACCCTGTGATTGGCAGGTGAGCTGTCCAGCTCTCGCTTTGTGACAGTTTATTGCAGTATCAGTGCGAAAGACAATGATGAAAGAAAGGCCTTCGGGAACATGACACTGTGTTTGCTGTATTCTACATGCAAAAACAAAAAAAAACCCAAAATACAATGAAAAAAAAAACAGAGACAAATACAAGCATGTGGGTTTGTGCTAGGAACCAAGACACCACCTCCCTCCACCCATGTGGGTATGTATTTCCACGAGGACTTCGCCTTGCCAGGGTTGATGCTGACAGTAATGTCGACATTATTATTATTAAAAAAAAATGGAAATCTGTCTAATAAAGTCTGATTGACCAACTTCTTCATAGGTCGTTATGCAAATGAAAAGCTAAAAAACACAAGGTTATCCTTTGCAAAGAGCCCAAAACAAAAAGCAGATGGGGTCGGAATGAGAAGACTACCAGTTTGTTCCCAAACATTTTCAGCTTTTAGTCAAGAAACACTTCTTTTTATTTTTTTTTACCTTGGATGATATTTTTCAGTTTTGAGGCGAATTTCTAAAACATAAAAACGTTTCCTCTGCCGTGTCTTGGACCTGTCCGCCTTCCCAATACACGCTGCTGTGTGAGGAGTGTGTCTTCCGGGTTTGAAGCATCCACATCTATGTATTCAGACACACATGGGAATGAGTGCAAGTAGCACTTATTTACCAACCCGCCGATTCCCAGAGCAGAAGAAAAAGAAGAAGACAAGGTTTTTTTTTAAAGCCAATGGGGACGCGCCTTCCCTCCCCACGTCTCTGGCTGCCACTCGCACACTTTATGGCCCTGAGCGTCTTGTTTTTCCTTCGGTAATCAAAACTGAGCTGCGGTGAAAATGCAGTACATGCATTCTACAGTAGCTAATCTTCTTGTACCTACAGATTTTATGGGGTTCAAGCTTCTTCCTCTCTCTCTCTGTCTCTCTCTCTCTCTTTATTTTATGATGCACAAGGGCTTTTGCGTTCATCAGCTCAGAGAAGCCTTGAATCGGAATAGTTGTATTTCATCGTAATTATTTATTGAACATATTAAATAGGGAGGGTAGATGAGGGAAAAAGACGTGGAGCAGAAAGAGCTGAGCTAATCAGCCCATGGGCCAATTTCTAAACTGACTTAATATCGATTCAGAATAGTTTGAAGCTTGACTTTGGATAAGAATTTGCACAGTTACAAATATTCGCCTATCGATCATCTCAAAAGTGGAGTAAAAATAAGTATATAAATATATATAGCTTTGGACATTTCAATAATATATATTGAAAAAAAATCACAGATGCAAAGAGTTAGTCTGCTTGAACCTTCTGAAAAAAAAAGTAAAAAGAAACAAAGAAGAAGACTAAGAAGAAGAGATCAATAGAAACACACAGTTTACAGATTCAGCCATGTGTAACTCTTTTATCATCATATCCGTCTCCTTGGATATGATTACATGAGATAAGATAAGCTAAGACACTGTGGCGGACACTCAGGGGCGTGGCCTCTCACCCCACGGGACTACAGGATGGGGGCGTGGCTTATTTTCCGTACAATCTATCCTTGTTTTTTCTCCTTTTCAATATTTTCATTCCACCTCAAGTATTTCCTCATATTATTCCTCATAATACAAGCACACCCCGAGTTCATCTTGATGTTCTTCATCTATTTGTTACTGTGTTGTCAGCCTCCCCGTATTAGTCTCATTACTTGTACAGCGATTTAAATTATTTCACAACTTGGTCCATGGTGAGGTTGGAGGCTTTCAGATGCCTTGTACCCTCACCACGTTCCACTCAACTCTTCACTTGCAATAAACTGGGTTCTGCCAAAAGGAAATTTGAATTGGAATCGTCACAGTGTGTTCGGTAGGCAATATTTTGATTGAATCAAGTTCTTAACCATGTATGTGTCTGTGTTAGGAAGAAAAGCAGAGAGGGAGAAAATCTAAATTTCAAATTATTGACCTACAAGACTCTACATCTCACTGGGATTGTGCACGTGGGCGGTTGTTTTTGATGCAGAGTTAAGTCTTAGTACATTAATAGAGCCTTTAATTCCAGCCCACCGGGATGAGCAAGAGTTGGATTATCGACTAAGTTCTCCGATCATGTCTTAGAGACCAGAGTTTTATCCAAATATCAGCATTTCCATTTAATATAAACGGAATAAAAACACACACCAAAAATTGCAGTTTAAGCAAACCTAACTAACTGTAACTTGTCTTACAAGTTAAAGTAAATGACAGATCCCTTCTCGTTAGATAGCTCTCCCTGGTGGTCACATCAACGTTTTAACTGCTCCCCTGGCAAAGTGTTTACAGTTCCATTTCTGTGAGAGCACTAAACAGTGATGCACAATTTTAGATGTCTTATACATTGCGGTAACTTTGAAGCCAGGAAACTATGAAGTGCTGACCCTCAACGATGAACTCAGGGAACATTGAGCCTTGGAAAAATGTAATCTTATAGAAATAACGATACCTCTAAACACTGAAGCCTTCTGACTGAGGGAGCGCGAGACCCTGGAAAGATTTAGCTTGGAGAACATTGGACCCTAGGAGGACATCAAACTAAGAAATGATAGAACTCAGGGAACATTGGATCCTGTAAAAACTACAAACCAAAAAACCATAAAACATGCAAACACTTGACCCTGGAAATATTGTTCTCCTGGAAACACTGACAGGGGGAACGTTGGTCAAAAAAATGAACCACCTGATTGTGATACCATTTCCAAACTGACTTTGAATCAAGAGCTGTCCTCAGTCCAAGCTGCGGTTTTTCAATCTCAGCAATTCAAAAAACTAAAATTAAAATAAAAATAATTCTTTATTTCTTTACCTCGTGACCTTTTTCAATTTATAAGCTGCCAACGTTTTGACAAAAGCAAAATTTAACATCCCGAGAATATTAATGTCTATGAATATTTCAGCATACTAAGAAAAGAAAGAAGGAAAGCACTATCCATATACTTTTAATGTAGTTGGCACCTCAGAAAGAGAGAATGTAAAATAAGGACTTGCTTTTCCTTCTTCGGCCGTGGTTTGGATAAAAGGCTTCCTCACTGCATCTTAAAGACTGACTAATTTGTTTTTCTTTCCATCTTAAATAAAAAAACATGCCATGAAGTCCAAGCCACTGGTACACATCCATTATTGTTGTATTCACGTGCGTGCACAAGGTATGACCCGTTTAATCACAGCCTCTTCCTTCATCCAAACCAAATTAGCTGTGCACACACACCGGCCCACGCGCATTTTACGGCGAATTTGTGAACCGCAGAGAAACAACCGCACACCCGCACTCACATTAATACGCTTTCATTGATTAGCAATCCCACACTCGCATCGCTCTCTCCTCAGTCCATTAAATGGTTTCCAGCATCAGTGTCATGCAAATCATTCATTTCAGGGTGGAGATCCGTGAGGTCAGGAATTCTGACTCCCTCAAGTTCCGCATTAGTAAGTGCTGAAAATTGGTTTTGATATTTTTGAAGAATTGTGCTTTACTACATTCATATTTTCAATAGCTGAGCACCAGTTAAAAACCCTGAAATATGCAATTTGGAAAAAAACACTGTGGTGAATGCTGTCCGTAAGTGATGGAATTAGACATCTGGAAGTGGTTTTGAGCCTAGTGGGCTATCATCGGCCACAGCTCTAAGCGGTAACACCGACCAAAGCGAAATGAAGACATCCAGACATGTTTGGTTTGTGACCCCAGGGGAAAAAACATTGGGTTGTCGACAGATCATCACCCAACAATCACGAAATTGAACTTTGTTGAAAATTTTAAGATATCTTCTCATTTCTTCCCTGCAGTGGCCCATCTGGGCGGTATATGTGGATCCTTCAGGTCCTTTACCAGAGGCTTTGGAACTTCAGGGTCATGCGTAGGATACTTGCTGTTCACACTTCTGCACTCTTCTGTACAGATACCTCAAATGTTCTTTCTGGATTCTTTTCCCTGAGCTGTTCTCCAACCTTGTCTATCTGGAACTTGAAGTCCCACAGGATTTTGGCTTGCTTGTTCTGGATTATCTTTGGAGGTGTCTTCTACCTTGAACCCCAGACCTCCTGCCTGTACTTTGTACAGATGTTTCTGTGAGCGATGCTCGCCACCAGGAGATGATGCTTCATGTATGCCTTTTCTGCCAGCATCCCACATTCGGCTGTCATATGCTGGACTGTCTCAGGGGCATCTTTGCACAGCCTGCACCCGTGGCCTTGTCAGTTAACAGTGACTCGGTCGAGATGCCGAAGGTACATGCCATGCAGGGACTTGTTGGTACAGGGCAGCCATTTTAGCACCTCCTTAATGGGTTTATTTGTTTGAGAGTGTATTTGTTTTGTTTTGTTCAGATTTTAAGAAAATCACAGAATTCTATGACTAAAGGAACTTGAATGCAACCTGACTAATTGGACAGAAAAGAATATATCATCCTTAGATTTTTTTTAATGACAAAACAGCCCTTCAGTGTCAAGCATAACAAGTCTCCAATGAATGAGGGCTCAGAGAACGGAGCAGCAATAACAACGTATTTATACCTGCAGGGTAGGATGGGCTAAGGGTTGGAGGTTGTTCTCCAGGAAATGAATGTAAGTCCATGTAAATGTCTTCTAACAGTCACAGAGCTGCCTGTGCATGTGTGTTTCACCACCTGAGGTCAGATTGTGGAAACCAGGTCAGACCTGCATCCCGGTCGAAGAGCAAGGACGGCGGGACCCCAGGGCTGCAGTGTTTACGACTGTGTGTATTTATAGCTTTGGACAGGTGCACAAAACCGCTAACCTACCCCCTCTCCCCTACACTGCCCTGCTTTCAATTCTATATATGCATGGGATGGTGCATTTTTTTGAGAGTGCTTTGTGATTTATTTATTTTTTTGCTTGTTTTTTTTCCCTTGAGCCCTACAACAGCCTGGTTCATAATGAAACATTAGATTGTAATATATCTCTGACTCTATCTGACCTGTCAATGACCTTGGACCTTTAAAACAAACTGCATCCACAGGGGGCGTATAGCCCGCGGGGCAGCACACGGATTAATAATAAGTGAAATACAGACTGCAAGGCTCGTTGCAGTGATTCTGTCACTTCTATATTGTGTTTGTTTTGTGTTAACAAGCTTGGTTCGGCAAGTTCAGAATAGCACTGCCCTGACTGTCGGCTTTATTTTCAGTTGAGAGAGTATTTAAAAATGTTACTCAGTTGATGCGGCACTGGAGAGTGAAGTTTCAACTTTATTCTTTCTTACAACTCTTCATATTGTAGAAAACTGTGAGGCTGAAAGAGATTAATATTAATGTTTGTTTATGTAAATGTGTTTTCAAGGTAGGAGACTTGATTGGAAAAAGACACTTAAAGTTCCTATTTTGAATATGTGACAGAAGTATAGATTATTAAAATGCTTTTGAAAATAGCTAAAACTTAATGAAACAATATATGATGTCATCTCTTGATGTTCTGGATTTTTTTTAAATGCTAATTGAAGAGTACTTTAACTGTCAAGGTGCTCATGAAACCTGAAGGATTTTACACATATGTGGTCGGAATAGTGTGATATGTGTGAGGGACTGATGATTGACAGTTGGTGTGGACCAGGCCGGTCGGGTGGAACGCAACTTCAACAGCCCAATGGACGCAGCCTCTGACACACACACACACACACACATGAATAACACGTGATATACACTCGCAGCAGGCTGTACCACAAAAAAGCTGCAAGTTGATTTCTCCTCCATTAAAGACTCTCTCACACCGCAGGGACGCCTCCTCACCACCACTTGTTTCTCTTTGACAGCTTTCAGTGGTGGTCAACACAAGCACACATACATACACACACACACGCACGCACACACTCATGCATGCACACAAACACACACAGACACACACACACGCACGCACACACACACACACACACACACACACACACACACACACACACACACACACACACACACACACACAAAGAAACAGCGATCTCAGAGACAAAAACCA
>CAAKHD010013313.1:17448-39705 GCA_901007705.1 Fistularia tabacaria | reverse complement strand
GTGAGGGCGCAGCGGCGGCGGGGACAAACCTCAACATGAATAGGTAACAGTGCACCAGGCGGCTTTGAGTGTGTGTGTGTGTGTGTGTGTGTGTGTGTGTGTGTGCAAAGAGACTTTGAGGACACACTGAACACACCTTTGCAATTGAAATGACTCACAGCTTCATATATTTGTTTAGTAAAACGAAACAAGGGGGGTTCCTGATGTACGCAGGTGTGATCAGCTGAATTTGACCCCTCCCCCTGCACCCCCAGCCCTCTGCATCCCCTCCATCGCCCCCCCGCTTACCGTCCCCCCCAAACCCCCTCCCATCCCCCCTTCTTCAGTCCTCAGGTTTATTTCTGGCATCGACAATTTAATAACACTGTCAAGTAACAGAGAAATCAATGTGGTTAAAGGCTGGTGCTGTGAGAGCCCCCCCCAGCACACACACACACACACACACACACACACACTCTCGCACTCGCACACGCACACGCGTGCACACACACACACTCACACTCACTCACACCAGGCAGGTTCGGTCGCTCTCGTTGTTCCTCAATGTTCTTGTTTGCATCTGGTAAAATAGAGAGAGCTGGTTCGAACCTCCGTGTTTGTGGGAGGAGCCTATCGCGTCAGCCGACCAATTGCTGCCCTCCTTACTCAGGCGTCCACTCAGGCGGACGCTTCATGACGCCGTGCAGTTCTCTCCATGTTCTCTCCATGTTCTCCATCTTCCTCCAGCTGTCTAAAAACAGGTCGGCAGGTTGGTTGCAGGTGCGAACGAGAGGGTCAACGGAGATAGTCCAGGTTAAGCCCTGCCTCCCGGCCCACCATCACACTGTCCCCGAGTGGTGTAGCTGCGTCCCCGCGTTAAAGCTATGATTATTGAGCAGAAATCGGATGTCTGAGTGAATCTCCACGGTGGGGGGGGGGTCTTTTCTTCGAGCTGTGATTTAGCAGGATGCTAATGCCCCCCCCCCCCGCCTCCTCCCGCAGTGAACCCGGATGAAACCAGCGCCGAGAACCAGCGTCCCAACCCCGAGGAGTCGGAGAGGGTGGGCCGCTCCGGGAGCCTCAGGCCTATGCCGTCCGGCCTCGTCCTGGCGGCGGCGGCGGCGTGCTTTCAGGCGCTGCTCCACTCGTAACGCCCTCCGTTCACCTGCAAGACTCGACCCCCTCGACTCCTCCGACCCTCCCCGTCGCTCTCATGGAGGGGGCGCTGACGGCGGCCACCACGAGGAGAGGCTACTTTGCGGTACGAACGACGGGCGGCGGGGAGGAAAGTCATGACGAGTTGAAGAGACTGCAGGAGAGCCACGCCTGGAATCCACACTCTACTAATCAACTGTATAGATCCGCTATTAACTCCAATAACGACTGAAATGATAACGATGCAACAAACACAATGCATTGTCTCTAAACGTCAATATATATATACCTTATATGTGCATGTATATATATATATATATATATATATATATATATATATATATATATATATATATATCTATGGTGGATGGAAAAAAGCAGATTGAACTGAATACTTCAAGACACAAGATGGCTGACATTATTATTTATGTTTTTGTATATTAATATATATATATATATATATATGTTAGGACTGTCAAACAACACGAGAGTATTGATTGGATACATTTAATGCGGATTAATGTAATTAATCATGAGTTTTACCTATTCATAATTATTTTTGCTTCAGAAAGACTCTTGACAGGAGGTTATTGATATGTGTGTATATTTATATACACACATATCAATACATGTATTTGTTAAAGCTGTCAAACGATTAAAAGACGAATCGGGTCAATCTCGGTGGCAGCATGGATTCATTTAGAGCGGAGCTGTCCGACTCGAATCCAAAATTCGAACCTTGCAGGCCAACACTGATATTTCTTGAAAAAATCTTCCTCCAGATAAAACAATAAACCTTTTCATTTGGACACGAACAGGTTTGGCTTCAAAACTGAATATGGAACAAGCAAAGCTTCATACTAGACAATACATAGCTTCATATTGCACACATGCAAAACGGAAATTTAAATGAAAAAACACATCAATCGCATTCATTTCCTAAATAAAATGTTTTATAAAAATCCTGTGTCTTGTTTTTTTTGCAGCCTTCTGATTTCAATTTCAACTGTAACCTTTTTGCACAGGCTAATAAGAAGTGTAAGAGTAAAATAACTGTTTTCTGCCTTTCTTTTCGACATTTTTCGGAGGGTTTGCACGTTGCCGGCATGAGCATAAAGTCACCGCCACCAGAGGAGAAGGTGTTTGAGGGTCCTGTCGTGATTTTCGCGGCAAAACAACAGCAGAGCATTCTGGGATTTATAGCATTAGTGGTCCATGCGCTGTAGGCTAGAGTAGCGGCAGTCCAGCGCTAATAGTCATTTGCTATGGCTTCATGGGCCCAAACAGAATTACACTGCGGGCCGAATTTGGCCCGCGGGCCAGAGTTTGACAACTATGATTTCGATTGATCTTGATTAAAAGCCATTTGTGTTTCACTTTATAGGGGCAGATATGTACACACATACGTATATGTAAAAATAGTCTGAAGTCCTTGCATAGCAAGTTCTTCGTTGGAAAGAAAACTACTTCCTGCAGAGTGTGGAGATGACTTCCTGTCGCTCCATGACAGAGCATTGGAGCACGCGACATATAGATACATATATTCCTGAAGCTCTCGCACCAGAAGTCTCCCGGACATGAAGACACGAGGAAGCCGAGGTGTGAATGTAGCTTGCCAATCGTCACGGCGACGGCCTCATCAAGGTGATAGATGTTAGAAAGAAAGGACAGGAAGTAAAACAGGTCGCATGTGATTCTCGGGGTGTTTAATAACCGCCGCGCCTTCCCGAGTCCGTCTAATTGGTATCTTTCAGCGGTAGAATTGACCTGCGACGCTGCTGCCGCTGCTGCTGGGAGGAGGACAATTCATACTTCTCTCTTCTTTAGAAATAGATTAGTTTCCTCAGGAGTCTATTATCACCTCTCTGACTCAATCCGGCTCGGGTCTCATTGGCCTGGATCGGCGCTGATAGCTTGAAGGGAGAACGGAACAATCAAATTGCCTCCACCTGTTACCCGGGCACGGGCATGGCGGCAGCGTTTCCTGCAGAAAGACGCCGAAATGATTTGTTTTGTGCACGGCTGTTTGCTCAACGCCGACGCAGAGAATATTGCTTGACGAGGTCCTGGCGCAGGACTCGTACTTCTCTGGTGTAGTAGTGCTTCTTCAGAAGTACTTTAGGGACAATGATCTTGTACGGAAGAACCGCTAAATTTACTACTTTAAAGAAATGAAAAATGTATCTACAGTACCTTCCTGGTACTGCAGTACCATCTGGATACTCCGGTACCATTCACATACTGCAGTACCACCTCGATACTCCAGTACCATCTGGATACTCCGCTATCATCCAAATTCTGCAGTACCATCCGGATATCCCGGGACCATCTGGATCCTCCAATACCTTCCAGATGATGCAGTACTATCCAGATGCTCCAGTACCATCTGAAAATTGCAATACTAACTGGATACTGCAGTACCATCCTGATACTCAAGTACCTTCCAGATACTGCAGTACTATCCTGATGGTACTGCGGTATCATCCTGACACTGCAGTACCATCTGGATACTTCAGTACCATCCAGATACTCAAGTACCTTCCAGATACTGCAGTACTATCCTGATACTGTAGTGTCATCCTG
The DNA here is from genome assembly GCA_901007705.1 of Fistularia tabacaria. Classification (NCBI taxonomy): domain Eukaryota; kingdom Metazoa; phylum Chordata; class Actinopteri; order Syngnathiformes; family Fistulariidae; genus Fistularia; species Fistularia tabacaria. The sequence continues at coordinate 35,988 of CAAKHD010013313.1, read as the reverse complement.
ATGCTCCAGTACCATCCTGATACTCCAGTATCATCCGGATAATCAAGTACCTTCCAGATACTGCAGTACTATCCTGATACTGTAGTGTCATCCTGATGCTCCAGTACCATCCTGATACTCCAGTATCATCCGGATAATCAAGTAACTTCCAGATACTGCAGTACTATCAGGAGACTCAAGTACCATCCTAATACTCCAGCACCATCCAGAGTTAAATATAGATTATATATGTAGATAAATATTTGATATTGATATTTTGATGTATATTTATCTGTGGATACATCATAATCATCATTCTTTTTATGTTACTCTTATTAGCAAAGCATTTTCATGTCAAAAAAAAATAAATTAAAAAAGAGCAAATCATTTAAATGCCTTGATATTTTTTTAGATTTCAAAAACAATAATAAGATTTTTTTGTTACTATCATTAATTTTGCATTTTCACATCTAGAAAAAATGTATATATATGTATATTTATCTGTGGATACAGCATAATTATCATTATTTTTATGTTACTATTATTAGCAAAGCATTTTCATACCTAAAAAAAATAAAAATTAAAAAAGCAAATCATTTAAATGCTTTGATATTTTTTTCTATTTTATGAAACAATAATAAGATTTTTTTGTTACTATTATTAGTTTTGCATTTTCACATCTAAAAAAAATGTAAAAATAACATGTTGAAATGTGTTGAGAACAATCATATGAAATATACACATACATATTTATTTTTAATGACTATGTTTCATGGAATATGTTCTAAATTGAATGCGCTGCAGCCTCAGGGCGGCACGGGCCGGTGTCTCCTGCAGCCGGACCTGGGGGCGCACAGGCCAGTGTCTCCCTGAGGTTCCAAGCCCGGTTAAATGCAGAGGGTTGCATCAGGAAGGGCGTGAAACTTTTGCCAAAACCAAATATGCGAATCAAACCTAAAAATTTCATGCCGGATCGGTCGAGGCCCGGGTTAACAACGACCGCCATTGGTGCCGATAACCTACAGGGTACCAGTGGAAATTGGGCTACTGTGGGTGGAAGAAGGAGAGGAGGAAGGTGTGTTCGGAAGCAGAGAGAGAAGCAGGAAAGGCAAGAGTCTGGAACTGAGAGGAGGGACTTTGAATGTTGGGACGATGGCAGGAAAAGGTGGAGAGTTGGTTGACATGATGCAGAGAATGAACGTAGTGAGAGAAGATAAGAAGGTAGTTGGTGTGAGAGAAGAGGATACAGAGAATAGGATTAGATGGAGGAGGTTGACTCGCTGTGGCGACCCCTGAAAAGGGAAAAGCCGAAAGGAAGAAAGAATTTTACATTTTATATGTATTTTATATTTCACCGTTAGATAACAATCTTTTGCCTTTCAAGTTTTCAAAAAAAAAAGAATATATATATCAACCCACATATTTTATAAATTGTGGAAAATATATTACAAAAATATGATTAGAAGTTCAAATATTTGTGGATATCAAATTTCATCAATTTATATCTTTTTCTGCATTTATAAATAAAACTGTTTTGGTTTCACCGGACAAGCAACAGGAGGCCATTGGCAGGAGAACCTAAAGAAAGAACCCGCTCCTCCGAACCAGACCTGTTCTCCTGTCCTCCTGGACCTGGAGGAGATCAGACCTCGTCGTCCTCTGGATCTAGAACGTGTCTTTGGAGAACGAGTCGCTAAGGGGCCAAATCAAGGTCTGTGAAAGACAGAACATGTCGGAGACGCATTCCTGATCTTATTTACGTCTTCTCACGCATAATTGCTCGACTCCCACGGGCACGGAAATTGAAAACTGGAGGTCTCTATTTCCAAGGGAACTCTTTTCTCCCACCCTCCCTGAACCCCCCACACTATTACATGCCGTGAGAGAGGGGAAAAAAAAGCAATTACAATCAGCGGCGGGGAGAAATGTGCCGTTGGAGAATCCATTAACGCTGTCCCAGACCTCAATATTTACCGTCGCCACCCTACTTTCAGAAGCAACCGCCAGTTTTATGGGATGTGAAGGACGATTAAAAGGCGTGGCTGCGCCGCCGCACTCCCAACTCTGAGCCGAAGGGGAGCGGCAACATGGAGGGGACGCCTCGCAATGGCGGAGGAGCCCGGTGGACGGGGCGCTAAGCTAATGCTAATGCTAAAGGGGCGGGGAGTCAGACTTTGGAGAGGGTGAACGCCTCCAATTGTGGCCCTGTGATTGACAGGTCCCGGGTTAAGCGCCGCCCCCTTACATGATGACAGCTGGGATCAGGTCCACCCTCACAGAGCCTGAACAAATGAATAAAGGACTGAATGAGGGAATGTATGAATGAATGAATGAATAACTGAAGGAATGCATGAAAGAATTAATGCATCCATGAATTCATGAACGACTGAAAGACTGAATGAATGAATGCATTCATGAATGAATGAATGATTGAAGGACTGAATGAATGGATGCATTCGTGAATGAATGAATGAATGACTAGGACTGATGAATGAATGAATGAATGAATGCATTCATGAATTCATGAACGACTGAAAGACTGAATGAATGAATGCATTCATGAATGAATGAATGATTGAAGGACTGAATGAATGGATGCATTCGTGAATGAATGAATGAATGAATGACTAGGACTGATGAATGAAAGAATTAATGCATTCATGAATGAATGACTGATGGAAGGACTGAATGAATGGATGCATTCGTGAATGAATGAATGAATGACTGAAGGGATGAATGAATGAATGACTGCATTCATGAATGAATGATGATGAAGGACTGAATGAATGGATGCATTCGTGAATGAATGAATGAATGACTGAAGGGATGAATGAATGAATGACTGCATTCATGAATGAATGATTGAAGGACTGAATGAATGGATGCATTCGTGAATGAATGAATGAATGACTGAAGGGATGAATGAATGAATGACTGAAGGACTGACTGCATGAATGCATGAATGGATGCATGCATGCATGAAGAATGACTTCATGAATAACTGGATGAAAAAGTGAAGTACTTGATGAATAAATGAATGAATATTAACCTAATGAATGCATGAATGAATGAATGAATGGATGAATGAAGGTATAGGTGAATGAATAGAAGAATGAATGAATGGATGAATCCATGCAAACAAGACTGAACGAATGCATGAGTAACGACTGAAGGGCTGAAAGAATGAATGAATGACATTTTTTAATGCATGAATGAATGAATGAATGAATGACTAAATGAATACCTGAATGATTAATTGAAGCATTGGATGAATGATTGAATGAATGCTTGTTGAAATATGTTGAAAACAATCATATGAAATATATACATATATATTTATTTTTAATGGCTATATTTTTGAATTATGTTTTACACTGAATTAATAGATTTTATATGTATTTTATATTTCACCGTTAGATAGATTTTTTTTAAAAACTTGAAATGCAAAAGGTTGTTATCTATCTATCTATCTATCTATCTATCTATCTATCTATCTATCTATCTATCTATCTATCTATCTATCTATCTATCTATCTATCTATCTATCTATCTATCTATCTATCTATCTATCAACCCACATGTTCTATAAATTGTGGAAAAAATGCTACAAACATATTCATTAAATTTCAAGTAATTGTGTGTCATAAATTTCATACATTGATGTATTGATTTCATATGTTGACGTACTTTACATTTATAAATAAAACTGTTTCGAGATCACTGGACAAGCAACCGGAGGCCATGGAGACTCTTGGCAGGAGAACCTGGAAAAAGAACCCGCTCATCAGAACCTGGAAGTCCGATCCAGGAGGACCTGTTCTCCTGTCCTCCTGGACCTGGAGGAGATCAGACCTGAATGACTGAAGGACTGAATGAATGACTTAATGAATACCTGAATGATTAAGTGAAACACTTGATGAACGACTGAATGAATGAATGAATGAATGCTTGAATGCATACACGAATGAATGGCTGAATCCTCTGTTTATTTTAGTTCGTCTGTTCATTCTGTTTATTTTATCGTTGTCATTGTCGTCGCCTATCTGTCCTAATCCTTGTCAAGTTTGGTTCTACTCTCACCCTTTCTGTTTATTGATTCATTCTTCTCTTACTCTCAGCCGTGCTATGTATTGTTTATCTTAAACACGTGTGTGCGTGTGTGTGGATATGTATGTATGTGTATGTGCATGTATAGATATGTCTGCGTGTATATGTATATGTATGTGTGTGTAGGTATGTTTTTATTTACATATGTGTGTTTTTACTTTTAATTGTTTCGCGCATATTTATATGTTGTCTTTTTTGATATTGTTATTGTTGCGCTGCTGTGACAAACGAATTTCCCCAATGGGGCTCAATAAAGTATCTTATCTTATATTACTGAATGAATGCATGAATTAATGACTGGCTGAATGAATGACTGAATGCACGAATGAATGAATGACTTTAGGACTGAATGAATGAATGTCTGAAGGACTGATTGAATGAATGACTGCATGTATGAATGAATGACTGTAGGACTAATGAATGAATGAATGAATGCATAAATGAATGTTTGAAGAATGGCTGAAGGACTGAAAGAATGACCGACAGCTTGCAGGAATGAATAGTCATGCATGAATGAGTGCATGACTGCAGGCATGCATGGATGAATGACTGTATGAACAATGACTAGGTATGAATGAATGAAGGTATGAATAATGACTGCCGGACTGAATGAATGAATGAATGAATGAATGAAAGAATGAATGAATGAAGGTGTACTGACTTGTGTCCTTTGCCAGTCCTGGACAAACCTCAGCCGTGACACAAAATAAGGAAAGCTGTGTGAAAAGGAGGTCCTTTCAAGAGTAAAACCCGGTCTTGTGGTCATTCTCAGGATTTGTGGAGGGAAGAAGGAAGGAAGGAAGGAAGGAGGGAGGAAGGAGGGAGGAAGGAGGGGGTAGCAGGGGGCAGGAGGGGGTAGGAGGCTGGCCGTTCAGGTGATGCTGCCCCTCATGAGAATGAAATTGGGGGATGAAATATGTGTGGACCCTGAGCCAATAATCCGGACTGTCCGTGACGCCGTTTTTTTTTTCTACCGCTTTACCAATTTGTCGCATTGAAATCCTTCACGTGTAACGGATTACAGTTTTTTTTTTGTTATTTTTTAAAGTCTGCTGGCTGGTTGATTGCCGCGGCGACGAAGGAACGAATCCCCACCCTCCCCCCGACGAGTCTCGTCTGCGAAATCTGTAAACTTTTCATCAGCGCCGCAGAGTTTGGGCCCTCAGAAGCCTCCCTGCATTATTGAAGGCCATAAATAATAGTTCAGACACGGAGACGGGAGACAGACATGAATAATTCCGTCCCGCGTCGTCCCCGGCGACGTTGTCATGTGAAAACGAATACGTTGATGTTCGGCGTGGCGGCCCGGATGTAATGGATGTGACGCCGGTGCGAGATTCCCCTCCTTGCCCTCCTATTCCTCGTCTTCCTCTTGTCTCTGCCGTCTCCAGATGTTGGTTCCTCCGCTCCGGCTGACAGAACGCCGTGTTCTCGAGTGGAACGTCCCGGGAAGGAGGGAACGTTTCTGTGGCACGCTAGCCGGGGACGGCTGAGAATGATGGATAACGACGGGGCTCGGAGTCCACTCACTGCTAGGGAGGACTTACTTTTGACTGTCTCACTCACTGAATCACACACTCACCGAATCACTGACTCACTCACTGAATCACTCACTGACTCACTCATTCACTGACTCACTTGCTACGTCACTCACTCACTCATTGACTCACTCATTCACTGATTGACTCACAGACTCACTCATTCACTGACTCACTCACTGAATCGATCACCAACTCCATGACTGACTGAGTCATTCACCCGGAAACTCACTCACTCACTCATTCACTCACTGACTGTCTCAGTCAGACTCGTTTGCTGACTCACTCAATCACCGACTCGCCCACTGATTGACCGACTCACTCACTCATTCACCCACAGACTCACTCACTCAAAGAAACACGGTCACACAATTTCACTCAATCATTCGCTCGCTCACTCCCTCAGTCACTCACTGACTGTCTCATTTATGCCGACTCACTGCCTCACATACTCACTCATTCACTCACTGACTCACTCATTCACTGACTCACTCATTCATTGAATCAGTCTCACAGACTCACTCACTCACCCAGACAATCACTAACTCCCTCAGTCACTCACTGGCTGTCTCACTGACTCACCGACTGACTCACCGACTCACTGACTCAATGACTCACCGACTGACTCACCGACTCACTGACTCACTGACTGACTGGCTCAGGGTTTTCAGGTGAGCTCTCCGGTGAATCATGAGAAACCGCTTCCTGTGATGCCATCATGGTTAGGACAGGGGTGGATTTCGAAGGCTGTGATTGGCCGGAGCAGAGAATCCCGGTGGTTGGAGATCAAAGAAGATCCAAGAGCAGGTGCTTTTATTTAATAAACTCTGTATTATCACCTCCATTGTTCTCCGTATACAAGAATGTGTAACAAAAGCCAAATGAGCGATCCATTTTAGTCCTTTTAAAAAAATGGTAAGGCATGTCAGCTTTTATCGACGTCAGCCCCCCCTCTGGAAAACACTGAGAGCAGCGTGCGCCGGCAAGCCCCGCCCCCTCGTGACTCCCCCCGCCCCACCAAACCACCCTCGACCCGAAAAACAAAGAAACAACAAAAAGGAAAAAGGAGTTCCTCGGTCGGCCGGGACAAAAACACAGCGGTACCACGTTCACGATAGAGGAGGGCCCGGAATGTCCTGGGAAAAAAAAAAAAAACGTAAGAAAAGCCGCCAGAACCCGAAGCCGAACGCAAATCTGCGCTAACATACCCGGATGTTGGGAAGTGAGGCTAAGCTAAGGGCCAGGTCGGGTGGAGCTGTAATAGTGGACCGGGAATGGACTCCACTTACACTGGATGGCATTGGCCCAATGGCCCATTTGCCCATGGGCCCATTGGCCCATGGGCCAATGTGCAAGCACGCTGGCGGCGCTAGGTGCTAACCTCCATCCGGAGCAACTGGGTTGGGAGGTAGGGAAGATTGTCGGTGTCTCGCCCAAGAGCACTTCGGCATGCAGACAGGAAGAGCCTGGGATTGAACTGTCAACGTTCCCATCGGAGGGGCTGAGCGAGCGGAGCGGCAGGTCGGTGCACTTTGGGCGGGAGGCAGCCAGGACGCCGAAATACATCCATCGCCGCGGCGACGGCGGGGGCCATATTTGTGCCGCCGCGAGGCTCTTTGGGGAAACCTGGGAAGGTTCGAGGGGAATAAAGACTTCCTTTGCGGAGGATTAATTTGGCTGAAGATCCTAAACCCAGGTTCAGACTGAGCATCTGCGGCGTCGCCCACCTTTTCTCGCTAACTTTCCCCGAACACATCGAGCTCCCACCCTGTTTTTAAGCAAGACCATCGTTCAATTCTTCCCAACACAGAGATGAGGCTCCGCGAATGAGCGACTCCCAGGTTTAACGTCGGCGACCGAAGCTTTTGGTTTTGTTCCCTATTGTTTTCCTCTCAACGGGCGCTCCGCGGTGCGTTCAGGACCCTTGTCAATAATCCCGACATGCTTTCCCAGGATCTATGTTTTGTTGTTGCCGAGCAGCTGCCGAGTTGCGAAGGGCCGTGAGGAAGGAGAGGGAGATTGATGCTTCGGAGAACGCTCCACAGGCGGCCGCTGCTTCACCCCTGCGGCATTTCTAACCTCATCGCTCGTCGAGACCCCGGCGTCCGCGGCGGCGCCGTGTCGCCGACGACAAGCATCAGGTCGCGACCCGCTGAGCCCGAAGGAAACGCAGCGAGGAGGAGCTGCATCCCTCGTTTGTGAAAACACGTGTAGCCCTCTGACCTCCTTTTTGTTTTCTCCTTGTGGTGTCTTTGGAGAGCGGCGCTGCTAGCTTGCGCGGCGCCCATGAGTCTGGGGCAGGGGTTGATTCGATGTAATTGCATATGGCGGCGCGCCCGCTGATCTGCTGCCTTCCGAAGCGACAAATCTTTAAGTGCATGTTCAGTTAAAATCAGGGAAAATGGCTTTTCAGTTTGCAGACAATCTGAGAAAAGTAAAACGGCTTTGCGCGCAACAAAAATATATTTAGCTTCGCGAAAAACCAGGAGGTACCGTACGATCACTGGAAATATAGACATAAAAAATATAGATAGGCTCTCCGGGGGGGGCAGAGCTGATCGAAATGTGCAACTGGAGGGCGGAGCCAGGAATGCTACCTCCTGAAACTCTGCTCTGATACGGCGCAATGCTAACATCCGCGCCACACAAACACACCAAGACGCTAACACCCGGCAATGGTTACACCCTGTGACGCTGACGCCCACGATGCTAACACCCAGCAATGCTGTCATGATGCTAGCACCCTGTGTCAGGAAAAAACACAACAAAAATGTCATTCCCCGTTTCCCGGCATGCAGTGAGATCTTCAGGGGCGCTGGGTGGAGGCGGAGGGTGGGGTTCGGGGTGGGTTGGGGCGACTGCCGGGGTTAATTCAGTGATTTTGTTTTAAACTTCCACAGAAAAACCATAACAAAAGAAAACGAATAACCGCCTTCGTCTGTCCAACCCTTGAGGGAACCATGGCGAGAAGGTTCTCCACCCGCTGGACCATCAGGAGAAAAAACTGCCCTTTGTTTGATTTTCTTTTTTTCCTCAAGGGGTGTGAAAGCCGGTCGGGCCGGCGCTCTTTGGGGGAGGGGCGGCGTGGCGCCCACCGGCCGCCACCTGCCGTACGGTAAAAGCCATCTCCACGGTCACCAGAGGTGACATGTCCACATGTCCAGGTGGGGAACAGCAGTAGAATGTGCTGCCAAACATACGGTACGAAGAAGGAGTCACCGACGGGGCGCAGCTCGTGTATTATCTCCACCCGGGCAGCGTCGCCCAGAGTGCCGCCGCCAACAGCGCCGGGCACGGCCCGCGGTGGAGCGCGCCGCCGCCCGCCGCCGCCGCGCGCTCGTCGCTCCTGTCGGCGCCGATCACCGGCGCCTCCGTCCCGACCAGGACCGCCTCGGTGGTGCAGCCATCGGCGCAGCCGCTGCCGCTGCCGGAGCTGCTGCCTTCGTCACCTGCAAAACACAGCGAGTGGGTTTAGCCATGGTGCTAACGGCGCTAGGTTAGAGCCGAGCTGGATCTCGCTGGCAGGACGCCGTCTGTCGCCCGCACGTGTCGCTGAGACAACCGGCGTCCATTATCCCGATGAAGTCATTCTCGCCTTCGTGCCAATTGTGCGTCGCGGCGAGGAGGGGAGGAGGCTGGAGCGCTAACAAAACCTCTCATCTCCTTCCTGCTAATTACAGTTTGGATTTCTACACGTGTGTGTGAATGTGTGTGTGTGAGTGTGTGTGTGTGTGTGTGTGTGTGTGTGTGTGTGTGTGTGCTGCAGAAAAACCCACACAGGCACAAACTCATTACATGCGAATGCATCGTGATGCCTTCACTGCCGCCGCGTGACTTACTGGAGTCCTGGAAGTAGATGTCGTTGCCGTTGTAGGCGTTCTTCAGCTTGTTGGTCATGACCCTCAGGGCCATGATCTGCTGCCGGATGAGCGTGTCCGGCCTGGTGATGTCCACGTCCACCTCAGGGTTGCTGGCCTGGTTGCTCAGACCCTCCTTCACCACCTCGGGGAAATATCTGAGGAGAAACCAGCATCTCCGCCTCAGCAGCAGAAAGCTTTTCACGGTCACCGCCTCACCAGGCCAGAGACGTTCACCCTCTCCTTCAGGGTCTTCAGTAAACCTGCTGGCTGTTTTTGGACCCCGGGAGAAAGATGGAGAACCTGGAGAACCCAGGCAGGAGAACACGGAGGGAACACAAGAGGGAGATCGTGGAGAGAGAGAGAACCACAAAGAAAGGGTCCAGGTAGGAGAACATGGGGTAAACCCTGGTAGGAGAACCTTGAGAGAAACCCTCCTTCTCCTCCTCCTCTTGCTCCTCCACCTTCTTCTCCTCCTCCTTCTCCACCTTCTCCTCCATCCTATCCTCCTCAATCTCCTTCTCCTCCTCCTCCACCACCCCTTTTTTCTCGACCTCCCTCTCCTCTTTCTCCTCCACCTTCTCCTCCTCCTCCTCCTTCTCCTCCTCTTCCTCCTCCTCCTTCTTCTCCTCAGGAGAGCAGCTTTAGCTTCGGAACCAGTTAATTATGTGTTAATGACACAGGTTTTTATTCCGGCCAGGCGGTGCTGGCCAGGATCTTGGAGATGATTGGATAAGGAGACGCTTTCCACCATCTCCAAAGCGGCGTTGGCGCAAACAGGGGGATTAGCATATCGTTCGTTGCACCTTCTGCTTGGGGGGGGGGGGGTTTGCAAGGAGAATGCCGGCGAGATCCCATCACGCGGCGCCGTGGCGATAAGAGGAGGAAAGTAGGTTCCTCAGACCTCACGGAGGTTCTCCACGCCGGGCGCCAGCCGTTGTAGCGGCGGAGAAAAAGCGCTAATCCGGGAAAAGCGGCGCCCGGCGGGCCGGCAGCGATAAGCAGACGGCGGGCGGAGGTTCTTCAGAGGGGAGTCCTCACCTGCCCTCGGCGTGGCTGTTCCAGCAGCGCTCCTCCTCGCCCTGGGAGAGCCGGCCCTCGGAGCAGATGTCGTCTGGCAGCTTGGACCAGAACCTCCTGGACTCCTTCAGCTTCTCTTTGATCTCCACCACCTGCCACGGGCCAAAGCACAGGGCGGGGAATGAGAACGCCGCCGTCCACGCCGGTTAGGAGGAAGAAGAACCGTTGGAGTAGGTCATGTAAAGGAGCTTCAGAAAAAGCTACAAAAAAAAATAAAAATAAATAAAATATACATATATATTTGTATACTCGCACACACACATATATGTATAAATATAAATGTATATAATCGTGCCTTCCTGTCATAAATAAATCCAAATAAATCCGAAATAATAATATATTCCAAATCATAAGTACATAGTATCATGTGTAGTTCATCTCATTCTGAGTATAGATTTATTCTAAGTCTATACATTAATTACACATCTTGTTCTGTTTATATATATATATATATATGTGTGTGTGTGTACGGATATGTATACATGTATCCACACACACACACACACACACACACACACACGCACATATATATATACACAGTATATATATATTTATGTATTTATGTATAGTCACAGTCCACACATACACACACATATATAATTCTATGTATACATTCCATTGGGATGCTGTGTGTGTATTTCTAATAATCCATGCAGGAAAAAAGGTACAGTTGGGATGCAGTCACAAAGAACGTGGCAAGAACCCTGGTCCCGGAAGAACCCTAACAAGCTCCAGAAAAACCCTCGAAGATCCTAAAAGAACCCTCGCAGACCCCAGAAGAACCCTTGTAGACCCACGGAGAACCCTCGCGAACCCCAGAAGAACCCTTGTAGACCCAGGGAACAGCCTTGCAGATTCCAGAAAAACCCTCACAAGCTCCAAAAGGACCCTTGCAGAACCCAAAAGAACCCTTGCAGCCCCCTGAAGAATCCTTGTAGACCCACGGAGAACCCTCGCAAACCCCAGAAGAACCCTTTAAGACCCCAGCAGAACCCTGACAAGCTCTGGAAGGACCCATGCAGGTCCCAAAAGAACCCTCGCAGACCCCAGGACCCTGGCAGACCCCAGAAATACCCTCGCAGACCCCAGAAGAACCCTTGTAAATCCCATAAGAACCCTTGTAGAACTGCAGAGAACCCTTGGAGACCTCAGAAGCCTTGCAGACCCCAGAAGAACCCTTATAGACCCGGGAAGAACCCTTGCAGACCCCAGAAAAATCCTTGCAGACCCCGGAAGAACCCTAGCAGGCTCTAGAAGGACATGGAGGCTCGTCCATATTTCCATGCTTCCGCCGTCCCCTCCGATGTTCTCCGATGGCCCTCCCATCTCGCTCCCATCTGTGAGACACTCCGGACCCACAGGGGTTCTTCACGTCTGGCTCTCGGCGTGAGCCCCCCCCCCGCCTCCATCTGGACTCCACCAAAAGTTTGAGTGGGTCACCACAGAAGAAGGAGGAGAAGAAAACAACAGGAGGCCTCGTCACGAGGCGAAGCACGCCGGGTTCTGCTCGACATTTAGACGCTGACGGAAGAAGAAGCGGGTCCGAGGCATCCGTGACGCGACAAGTTTATTATCAGGTTATTCTCGGGTTATTCACAAGAACATCACGGACAGGACGGCTCTTGTGAATTTCTTCTCGAATAAATAATATTCAACAGTACTCGCAGTACAACCAGGAGCTCGTTAGTACAACTGCAAATCTCCGCTTTTCTCTGCTCCGCTGAAATGATTTTTCCAGAAATAAATAAATTATTCATGTTTTAAATTAAAATATATCATAAATTGATATTTATAATTTCCGATAAATAAATGTTCATGATTTAAAATAAATAAAAATAAATGTATTTATTTACTTGTATATATATATATATATATATATATATATTGTATATTATACATATTTCTAAATATATTTGTATGCTTGTACATATGACATCAGCGAATGGCTGTATGTCAGTATGAGGCCCTGGGATTGGTCCAGGTTGTACCCCACATTTCGACCAATGACAACAGGGATAGGTTCCGCCCCCCCGTTACCCTGACAGCAGAAAAAGTGTTACTGTATAGATGATGAATGGATGGATGAATAGATGAATGAGAAGGGAAACTCACATTTACCACCATTGAACTGCAACCGGGGGAAATTCAAATATCCGAAATAGAGATTTTATCCAGGGGGGCGTCATTGCATTTGTTTCATTGTGGCCACAGGGGGGCGCTGTGGAGTGGCAGGGATGTGAAGCCGAAGCACCATCTTGGGGCGCAGACGGCGGTGGGGGGGGTTGGAATAACCCACAGTGGGATGAAGAGTCCGATGCTCTGGAGATCCACGGCGGGCCGGTGGTGTCCGAGATGACCTCCACCTCCACTCCCGCCGGCTCGCCCACGCTCCATCTGAGATCTCCACAAAGCTTCGGGACTTTCAAGCTGGTCGACCGCCGGACCAAACATCCTTCTCAATCTGCCTCAGGCAGTCGGTTTGATTGTGAAAATCCTTGCCTTGTTATGGTCAGGACATTTGACAGGAATCCACCAGCGATCAGTGGAGAAGATGTTCTGATTACGGTCCACAAACAGCTCAGGGCCCCTTGTCCATTGGCAGCAGTCTTTCACCAGGGGCCATTCTCCAGGAAGAGGCTGTCCTTCACTCGGAGTCCCTATCAAGAGGGGCGTCCATCGTGAAGAAGCTGTCTTGCATCAAGAGGCTTCTCCTTCACAATGTGGCTGCCCTTCTGGAAGGGTTCGTCCTTCACTGGGGGGCCGTCTTTCACGAGGGGCTGTCCTGCATCCTCCAAAGGGGGCCCATCTTTCACCAAGACGATGTCCTTCACTATGGAGTCAACCTTCTGTTGGGGGCCGTCCTTCACAAAGGGGTCATTTTCCTTCACTCGGGGACCGTCATTCATGAGAGCCCATCCTTCGCGAAGAGGTTGTACTTCACTAGGGGGGTCGTCCTTCACAATGGGACCGCTCTTGTTCAAGAGGCCGTCGTTCACTACGGAGACGTCCTAAACAAGTGGCCGTTCTTCAGTACGAGGCTTCCTTCACTTGGGGGCCGTCCTTCACTCGGGACTAGGGGCGTGTCCTTCATGAGGGGCCATCCTTCACCGCGGAGTCCTTCGGGATACGACTGGAGTTGACGATAGCGGTCGTCTTTCAGGAGTGGGCTGACCTTGATGAGGGGCCGTCTTTCACGAAGAGGCTGTCCTTCACTATGGAGTCAACCTTCTGTCGGGGGCCGTCCTTCACGAAGGCTCTGCTTTCATGAAGACACTGTCCTTCACAAAGGGGCCATCCTTTTTGAAGGTGCCGTCTTTCAGGAAAAGGCTGTCCTTCACGAATGGTCCGTCCTTCACGAAGGGACTGTCCTTCATGACGTCCAAACGTTCACGAAGAGACTGTCCTTCATTCGGGGGGCCGTCCTTCACAACGGGACCATTCTTACCAAGGGGGCCGTCCTTCAGAATGGGACTGTCCTTCTTGAAGAGGCCATCATTCACTTGTGGGCCGTCCTTTATGAAGAGGCCGTCCTTCACTATGGAGACGTCCTTCACCAGAGGCCGTTCTTCAGTAAGAGGCTTCCTTCACTTGGGGGCCGTCCTTCTCGATAGAGACGTCCCTCACTTAGGGCCGTCCTTCAGGATGAGACTGTAGTTGAAGATGGCGGTCCATCAGGAGGGGCCGTCCCTTACAAGAGGGCTGCCCTTCTTGAGGACCTCAGAGCTGTGCTGCCAGGAGGTGGTTGGACCCATTGACATTTCAACACGTTGCTGCAGATGACCTGGACCTGGAGCCAATCCCGGCTGGCGAGAGGCGGGGCTTAACCCGCGCCATTCAGCTGTCAATCATCCGACCGTTCACACCTACGAACCATCTCGAGTCTTCAGTGAACCTGCTGGTTTTGGAAGACGGAGAACCCGGAGAGAACCCAGGCGGGAGAACATGGAGATCCTGGAACGGGAGAACCGGGTGGACCAATGGGAAGGAGGCCTCGTTCCGCTGGAAAAAAGCAGGAAAAAAAAAAGCCTGGCGAGGGCTGGAGGGAGAACTTTAAACGAGGCCTTCAAACCACGAGGCTTTGTCATTTCATCTGTGTGTCGCCATGGCTGCCAGACCTTCATCACTCTGTTCCAGACGGGCGGCGATGACGAAGAGGAGGAGGAGGAGGAGGAGGAGAGGAGCCTTCAGTTTTGACAGACCTGAGGACTTCATCCAGTAAAGTTCTTGCAGGGGAGAATAAACACCTCGTGCTGCATGAATCAATTATGCTCTTCTGAGGGGTGGAAGTGGTTGAGGAGGTGGGTGGAGGTTTGAAGAGTTACTGAAGTGACTCATTATGCTAAATATTTAACGTGGCTCCACATCTGCACGCAGCAGATGTTTTCGAGAATTGTCCCGCTCCACCGTGACAATAGGTTTTCGGAGGAAAGGTGGGCAGGGAGGTTCAGGGCTGGAAAACAGAGACAACAACGAGGACGTTCTTCATCCCTCCTGGAGGACCGGCTTTGGGATTTTTGGGAGGAGAAGGAGGAGGAGGAGAAGCAGCACCTCCAGATCGGCGGCGGTGGAGTGTTCCTCTCCGGGTCCAGGGGGAGGAGGTTGGAGTTGGAGGATCTCGAGGTCTTTCTTCAGGGTGTCTCCCTTGGAGATAGGATGAGGAGATGAGGAGCTTCGAGTAGAGCCGCTGGTCCAGAGGAGCCAAGTGAGGAGGCTCCATCTCAAGGCGAGGTATTCCAGGGAGGTCCGGGCAGGAGGAGGAGGCCCTGGAGGGAGACAGTGGGAACACCTTGAGAAGACCCTGGAAGAGCTGGACCAGGTGGACGGAGAGAGGGAATTCTGGACCTCTCTGCTCAGACACCAACGTGGAGAAGACGGAGAAGATGGATGGATGGATGGAGCTCTGAATTTGTCAACAAGCTAGAAAGCGTCAACTCAAGAGGAGATTCGAAGGACTCCCGAGGACTTGCCCACTCTGAAGCCTCCTGTGAAACCTCCCGTCTCGTCAAGGCGGATTCGTATCCGTGAACCCGCCGTGGATTCCTGGAAACAAACATCTGGGACATGCTCCTCGTCCTCCGTGGACGCCGGTGAGGGGTTGAGCCCCCTTCATTCTTCACGGGTGGCTTCCTGATTCCACCCGTCCCATTAAACAGGGATGTGTTTACATACAGAAGGTCCATTGTTGGAGAAACATCTCACACACACACACACACACACACACACACACACACACACACACACACACACGTGTCCTAGTTAAGTGCGGCGCCTGTGGCCTCACCAGGACATGAAAGCGCCGTCCTGCCGCTCGTCCCTGCAGGGGTCGGGACACACATTTGATGTGGTAATCCACCGCCGCCCAAAAAGCTGGTCAGTCGCCTCACGCCGGCGTGGCTCCGCCCCCTCCGCGACAGCTGCCTCGAATCTCCACGGGCATCGCATTTCATCAGATCTCCGCTCGGTTCCCCGACAGGGACTGGTTAATGCATGACCTCGGCGGCGCTGGAGACGAGCGTCCATGAAAGCGTAATGGCGGCGTCCCCGTCTGCCGTGACATGCCGTCCCTGGAGCCGGAGTCAGGAGTTCAGGCGTGAATATCCGAGTCCACCTCCACCTCCGCCGTGCCAGTGGAGGTGGAGCGTCAGGAGCTCATTGGTGGGGAAACAACATCCTCCTCAAAGCGAGGAGTTCGTCCATTCACTCACTCATCATCGACACCGTCTGTCCCAGCCGTGATTGGTTGGGGAGAGTCCACCCTGGACCAATCACAGGGCCGCATACAGACGTCCACAGAGCCGCGGCTTCGATGATCTACGACGCCAACCTCTCTGAAAGCCAGAGGCACTTCCGAGGTAGTTTAAGGCAAAGGGCTAGCATATTTTCTCTAAGTGGAGGTGTTTTTCAAATGGAGCGTCTTCAAATGAAGTCCAAGGACATCACAATGTCCCGTTCTCACCAGGCACCAACATTTTTAACAAACAATCAGTTACTTTGGAAACTAATAAAAATGCAGCAATCTAAGTGTTTTCATGACCCCAGGATGAAGGTTTTATGTATTTCCAGAAGGCCAGAATGGACAAACTAAAGCAGCTTTTGAGCTTCAATGAGGTCTGAGGCTTCACCTCAGTGAAGCTACGAGACAAAGGGACTTTTTCCCATCAGTCATTTCCAACAAACATTCACATTGTGAACGGGACACCACTTTTTTCTTCATCGGGAGTTGAGTAGCTCCACATGAGGCTTCGGTCGCTTTTCTCCTGACAAAAGATGGCTGTTTATCCAGAGCTGCATTTAACTCGCGGGCCTTTTCTGCTCGTCGAGCGCTGCCCCGTGGGTAGCTAGCATGCTAGCTGCTAAAAACAACTCTACCTCCCATTCATCGTGAATATGATGTTTTCCTCCTTCATTCTGCCATGTTTTTGGGGGTCGGTCATCTCCTCTTTCTCGCCGCGCTCGCTAGCTTGTGTACACCTTGTTTGTGTGATCTCCGCGCGCTACATTACGACCTTTGAACTTCACCAGGTCAGAGTTCATTTGTATGAAACTTTTTTTCATATCTTGTCATTTCCAGTTTACATGCGATTGTTATTTAAACAAGAATACCAAAAAATAACACTTGCAGCTCGCTGGGAAGTGATGCGATTTGAGCTATTTCTAGAGCAGGCCGGCGGGCGCCTCGTGTGGTCCTTGGGGGCGACCCTGTGCGTTGGTGACCCCCCGTCTACGAGGTGCTAAAACAGGAAGTAGTGTTTTACGGCGTACTACTGCACGTGCAATTTCATTTTACTCCGTCAGCTCCCTCTGGGTCGGCCGGTCTTGGAGAACGTCGTCACCTCCAGGAGCCTCCAGGACGGCGGCTCCCAGCGGCCACGCTAATATCAATTAGCATTTTTAGCAGGTTTATGGCTTTGATTTCACAGTCCACTTCCTACCTTCATCCGACCGGAGCGCCACTCCTCCTTCATTCAGCCCTTCTTCTTTTTTTTTTCAAATGAAATAATGTGGGCTTTCCTCCAGCCCAAGACCCCGGAGAACCCCGGTGAACCGCAGAGAACCCCGAGGAACATGCAGAGGAGGTGGACCTTCTGCTCCGCCAGGCCGGGATAAAAAGCCACTAATGGTGTCCGCTTATGTCTTCGACTGCCATCCAGAAATCACACACACACACACACACACACACACACACACACACACACACACACACACACACACACACACACAAACACACACAGGCCCAAAGCAAATGTACCTTTAATCGATTTAATTGAAAAACCAGCGAGATCCTCTGGGAGTCACTATATTTGGAAAGAAGACGTTTAATGTAATCAGAGTCTGAGAAGCCTGAAGAGCAGCTGCGATTCCCCGCCGGGAGAAACATGGACGTCCTTTCCAAGGTCTGGAGCCGGTTGGAACTGTCGTAAAGATCTTGGGGTTCCTGGCCCCTGAAGAAACTGCTCCCTGGTCTGAAGTGAGAACTTGGTTCTGGTTCCCGAGGAACCCCTCGGAGTTCTTCAGCTCGTCCTCGTCACGTCAACTGAGCAGGACGTTTTTTTTCTAGCTAGGTCTCCGGGAACCATTGATCGGTCAGACACCTGAAGATGGCTCAGAAGAGCAGAAGTGTTCTCCTTCCCACGTCTCCACGGTCGTGGACTGATGGACATGGCAGATGGGAAATGGTCTCCAACGTTAAACTTGAAGATGTGGAGATGGACAGTCATTCTTGGGGTGCACAGAACTTTGCCGTTTGGTCATGAAGCTGTCAACATCTTCTGCGACAAAGTCCGAAGGTTGCGTACAGGTGAAGAAGAGCGGTGGGAGGACGTTGGCCTGGAGGCAGAAGGTCCTCGCTCAGTCAATAAGTAACGGCTGTCTAGACTGTGGACCTTTGAGGAGCTCTGAGGTCTGAAATGTGACGTCCAGAACCTTGTTCAGAACCTCCTGGCAGAGCACGTGGAGGCCTTCAAGCTGGAAATGATAGC
>CAAKHD010013312.1:28345-44613 GCA_901007705.1 Fistularia tabacaria | reverse complement strand
TTAAAATTAACTGAACATTCCAACACACTTATGGCAATTAAAACACTAAAATTCAATTATTATTGAATTAAAATTAACTGAACATTACATCACACTTATGACGATTAAAACTCTAAAATTAACTTATTATTAAATTAAAATCAACTGAACATTACAACATACTTAGGATGATTAAAACATTAAAATTAACTTATTATTAAATTAAAATCAACTGAACATTACAACACACTTATGACGATTAAAACACTAAAATTAAATTATTATTGAATTAAAATTAACTGAACATTACATCACACTTATGACGATTAAAACATTAGAATTAACTTATTATTAGATTAAAATTAACTGAACATTCCAACACACTTATGGCAATTAAAACACTAAAATTCAATTATTATTGAATTAAAATTAACTGAACATTCCAACACACTTATGGCAATTAAAACACTAAAATTAAATTATTATTAAATTAAAATTTACTGAACATCACAACACACTTATGATGATTAAAACACTAAAATGAACTTATTAAATTAAAATTAACTAAACATTACAACACACTTATGATGATTATAACACTAAAATCAACTTATTATTAAATCAAAATTAACTGAACATTTCAATACACTTATGATGATTATAACATTAAAATCAACTGAACCTTAAATTATTAAATTAAAATGAACTAAACAGTAAAATAAACATATGATGATTATTGAATTAAAATTGTCTTAAAATAACAATATACTTACAATGATTATTAAATTCCAATTAACGTACTTTTTCAATAAACCCATGATGATTATTGAATTAAATTGAATTTAAAGTACAATGAGCTTATGATTATGAAATTAAAATTAACTTGACATTACAATAAACTTGTGATATTATGACATTAAAATTAACTTAACATTAAATTATTACATTAAAATTAACTTAATATTGCATTAAACTTATGATGATTATTACGTTAAAATGAACTGAACATTACAATGAACTTGGGATAATTATTAAATTGAAATTAATTTTAGTTTTCCTCACAAGTTTTTTTTTCTTTTGGATTCCTTTTTTTCTCTAAATCACTGTCACACAATAACCCCTTTTTTCTCAAAGAAGTGATCGAATGAAGTTTGCTTTTGCTTATTTTTTAAAATATTTTTCCGCATACGGTATGTTCTTAATTTGGCGCCGATATACAGCTAGCATTCACTCTTTCTGTCTGTTTCTGCTCAATGATTTCAGTCTATTTCTGATAACGGCTGTTTCAGTCATTTTCCTAACACTCACTTCAGGGTGAGTTCCAATTTTGATTTTCTCGCTCGTATCTCAAGGATAGAATTTGCTCGAATCGCGCGGCGTATTTTTAAAAAAAAGTTATATAAAGTGATTCGTATCTTAAAGCTTCGCTGTAGCCTGATGTTTTTTTCCCCCTTTTTTCCTCTTCACAACACGGCAATAGACGGGACGGACTTGTAGTACCTGCAGAATTCCAGGGAACAGTGACTACAGTGGTGTCCGGATGTCAGCTGGCTCTTGTCTTGCCTGAGTCGCGTCCTTCGCCGCTAAGGGCAATCCCTTACGCGGCAGCATTTGGACGCTAGCTCTTTTTTTTGGGTTGTTGTTCGTCGTCAATTTGATCTGGGATGTACGACTCCAGAGTCCGCTAAGACTCGATCGAGAGTCGAGGCCCTCGCGGCTCAAGATCCGGGGAGGGAGACCGGTGTTGTCGTCAAGCATCTGCGGGGAGTCAGCAGGTGTGTCAGCTAAAGGTCACGGCCGACGGCTGAGCAGAAAGCTCATGAGCTTTGAATTTTCTGTACCGCCGGCAATGAAAAGGAAATTCATACGACTTGTTTTTTGGTGGGGTTTTTTTTTTGCTTGAAAATCAAAATAAACAAAGCGTGTCTGCTTCTTTCCCACTAAGTCCAATTTTTTTTGGAAACAAAGAGGCTTTACTGGGAGAAATTGTGTGATTAAAAAGAGCCAAGAGATGAATTTTGTCTACATCATAGCTGCATACATGTACATATATATATATATATATATATATATGTGTGTGTGTATAGATATGTATATCTTCTTCTCCTTTGGGCTTTTCCCTTCAGGGGTCACAGCGAATCCACCTCCTCCGTCTGACCCGCTTCTCTGCATCCTCTTCTCTCTCACCAGCTACCTTGATGTCCTCTCCCACTACGTCCATACATCTTCTCTCTGGTCTTCCTCTAGACCTCCAATTGCAGCATCCTTCTCCCAATATATTCACCATCCCTCCTCTGTCCATGACCCACCCATCTCTGACCTTCTCTCCAAAACATCTACCAAGTCTTGTCCCTCTGATGGACTCATTCCTGATCCTCTCCATGCTGGTCACTCCCAAAGAGAACCTACACATCTTCATCTCTGCCACCTCCAGCTCTGCCTCCTGTCTTTTCTTCAATGACACTCTCTCCAAACCATACAGCATCACCAGTCTCACCACTGTCTTGTACATTCTTGCTGAAATCTTTTTGTCGTGGAAAATACTTGTACTTCTTCACTTGAATAAGTTTCAGCCCTCATCCCAGAGGCTTCTTCAGTTCTGACTTGTACACCTTTCCTTTCGGTCTAGCTGATTTTCTTCTATCCCATCGTATCCCTGACACTTGACCTGTTCCAACCTGCTTGAACCAGTTTCTTCGCCTCTTTGCCACACTCTCCGTTGCTCTGAACAGTAACCCTAAGTACTTGAAATCCTCTAACTTCTTGATCTCCACTCCCTGCCGCCTTAAAGTTCCTCCCGATTTCCTCTCATTCGCACACATAACTTCTGTCTTGTTGCAACCAACCTTCATTCCTCTCCTTTCCAGAGCATATCTCCACCTCCCTCGATGTTCCTCCACCTGTTCCCTGCTCTCACTACAGATCACAATGTCATCCGCAAACATCATGGTCCATGGAGATTCCTGCCTAACCTCATCTGTCAGCCTGTCCATCACCATTGCAAACAGGAAGGGGCTCAGACCTGACCCCTGATGTTGTCCCAACTCCACCTTGAACTTCTCTGTCACACCTTCAACACAGCTCACCACTGTCTCACAGATTGCATACATGTCCTGCACCAGTCTAACATACTTCCCTGCCGCTCCAGACTTCCTCACAGATACCATAGTTCCTGTCTTGTCACCCTGTCATATGCTTTTTCAAGGTCTACAAAAGGACAATGCAACTCCCTCTGGCCTTCTCTGTTCTTCTCCACCACCATTCTCAAAGCAAATACAGCATCTGTAGTACTCCTTCTAGGCATGAGAGCATGCTGCTGCTCACAAATGCTGACTTCAGCTCTGCCCAGTTTCCACTACTCTGTCCCATAACTTCATTGTATGGCTCATCAACTTCATCCCTCTATCATTTCCGCAGTTCTGCACTTGTCCCTTATTCTTAAAAATGGACACCGTCATACTTTAGTGGAGACAGAATCGATGTGTGTGAATGAGAGGAACCCAGGGTGGAACGGTGAGGCTACATGGAGTGGAGATCAAGATGTTGGAGGATTTCAAGTACTTAGGGTCAACAGTCCAGAGCAACGGAGAGTGTGGAGAAGAGGTGAAGAAACGGGTTCAAGCAGGTTGGAATGGGTGGAGAAAAGTGTCAGGGGTTCTATGAGATAGAAGAACATCAGCCAGAAGGAAAGGAAAGGTGGAGGAGACAGTGGTGAGAGCAGAGATGATGGATGGTTTGGAGAAAAGACAGGAGGCAGAGCTGGAGGTGGCAGAGATGAAGATGTGGAGGTTCTCTTTGGGAGTGACCAGGATGGAGAGGATCAGGAATGAGTCCATCAGAGGGACAAGACATGGTAGATGTTTTGGAGAGAAGGTCAGAGATGGTTGGGTCATGGACAGAGGAGGGAGAGTGAATATAATGGAAGACGGATGCTGGAATTGGAGGGCTGGATGAAGACCAGAGATTTATGGAGGTACTGCGAGAAGATATGAAGGTAGCTGGTGTGAGAGAAGAGGATCCAGAAATTAGGCTTAGATGGAGAAAGGTTGATTGGCTGTGGCCCCTTAAGGGAAAAGCCCAGAGGAAAAGTAGAAGATACTTTTGTGTATACATTTGTGTCCACATAAATACAAAAATATGTATAAAAACACAAGAGAAAGAGCTGAAGGGGTCTCATCTTGTGTCCCTGGAAATTCCCCTACGCCGATTCTTCGAACCTTAGAAGCCCCTGTGACCCGGACACGCCGCAGAAGGCCTTGCGTGGATGACTTATGTAACGCTCACCCTTGAAACTCTGCCGTCGTCCTCTCTGACTCCTCGTCCCCCGGCGGTTTATAGTAGACAAATTGTTGTTGTGGAATTATGTAATCGTGTTCATTCAAGGTCGTCCGCGCGTGAGAAACGCTCTTGTTCCTTCGGCGGGCCTCGAGGTGACCCAGCCTCGCTGTGCTTTTGGAGAGACAGTCAGCTGTCACGTAAGAGAAGAAACCCCCGACAACCCTTCAACACGAACAAGGCTTTTCTTTTTCTTTTTCTTTTTTGATCGGTGGTTGTTTTTAAATAGTTTTCCAAGGGCGGCGTTGGCCCGGTGACAGCCGGTCCCCTCTCGGGTATTTGTCTCGACTCCGCCGTCAACGCGTTCGCCCGGCTGCCCTAATGAAGGCCTTCTGCATTATCCTTCACGCCGTCGGAGAAAGCGGAGCCAGGTGCTCGGCACAAGGACCCCTCTGACCAATTCGCTGTTTTTCTTCCGCTACCTAAAGTACAAGTGGGAGCAGAACTGGGCAATTTATCACTTCCAGATATCACACTTTTACTCGCTCCATCCAGGCCACTTTTGCCCACAGTCATTCCTTTTTGATCTTTACGATGAAAAGTGTGAGTTGGTAAAGGGCAACCTTATGAATATAGATAACCAAATGACAGTCAGTCAGATGGGGGCTGAGATTGATCAAGGGATGGTAATAAGGAAGGCTGAGTGCGATCCGGGGGAGGCGCAGCACGTCAACAGCAGCTTCAGCAAGGGACTCGTAGGAAACCGCAAAGGAAAATGGTCACCTCCAGCCAGCGGCGTGCTGAAAACAACTTGTGGTCTTTTCTTTTTGTCTAAATCAGTGGTTCTTCACCCGGGTTGGATGGAACCCCAGGGGTTCCAGACGCACACATGATTTGTGACGACACGGCCCGCTTGGCCATCATTGGCTGCGGGGAACTCGGTGCGCTCTGTCGTCGTGGCGGTACGTCGCGTGATTTCTCTTTTGATATTTGAATCCCTTCGTATTACTTGGAACAGAAAAAGAAAGCGGTCGCAGGAAAATGTACAATATGGATTTAAACCAGGAATGTTCGGTTCCAAGGACGATCGCCGAACTATCCCGAACTATTTATCTATTCATTTATTTACTAAGATAAGAATAGAAGAATTACATCTAAAATGAAAGGAAAGGTTTTCAAAATGGTGGTGAGACCAGCGATGCTGTATGGTTTGGAGACAGTGGCAATGAACAAAAGACAAGAGGCAGAGCTGGAGGTGGCAGAGATGAAGATGTTGAGGTTCTCTTTGGGAGTGACCAGGATGGAGAGGATCAGAAATGAGTCCATCAGAGGGACAACACATGTTAGATGTTTTGGAGAGAAGGTCAGAGAAGCCAGATCGAGATGGTTGGGTTCATGGACAGAGGAGGGATAGGGACTATATTGGTAGACGGATGTTGGAATTGGAGATGCCAGGCAGGAGGTCTAGATGAAGACCGAAGAGAAGGTTTATGGACGTCGTGAGAGAAGATATGAAGGTAGTTGGTGTGAGAGAGGAGGATCCAGAGAACAGGGTTAGATGGAGGAGGTTGATTCGCTGTGGCGACACCTGAAAGGTAAAAGACCAAAGGAAAAGAAGATTTATTGAGATAAGATACTAGTTTATTGATCCCTTTATGGGACATTCTTTTGTCACAGCAGCGCAACAATAACAAGATCAATAAATTTGAATCTAAATATAAATAAGAGAGAAAATTAAAAGACAGGCAGAAAATGTCTGAACAAAAAAAAAGAAAAGAATAGGCAGCAAGGTGAACAGCAACAGGGACAAAATAGACGATAGACAGCGGAACGACGAAAAAAATAGCAATAAATAAAATATAAAACTAAAAATAAATAGGTAAATAAACAAGGGTGAGAGTAGAAAACAACTAATTTTTTTTTTTTAATTTAATTTTTTTTTTTTTTTCGGAGTAGTACGTGTAACCTCGTTTCCAAAGGCAGTCGGATATTGTGGCGGAAACTCGTCGTCTGTCGTTCCTTCCGCGCTCTGTCCTGCCGCCCCAGGTGGAAGGTTCACCCGCCTCAGACTCCGAGCAGGAAACACGTAACCCATTTGTTACATCACATCGAGTTTGGGAGCAGATTGTGTGCCGGTGTGAGACGTACGCAAAGCGTGATGTGAAAAAAAATGAAATACCCGAGACCCCCAGTGAGCGAAAACGCCGAAAATAGCCTTTTTTTTTTTTTTTTAACGGCGTGTGCGAATCAACGCGACTTTTGAAATGCAAAACAGCCGACGCGCTCGGCGCCCGCATAGGCATGAATGACAGCTAGCGGTTTTCGTGCTAAGGATGTGTTTGGGTAACAGTCAGACGGATTATCCTCCAAATAGCGGGAAGTTAAAGTACATTCAAATGACTGCAGGGACGCTTTTATCGGAAACCGCTGCACTCGCGATCGTATTATAGAAGAACCGACACAATAGCGATCGCCGTAATCGTAATTACACAGATGCTCAGTCGAGCCCGGGGGGGTGGGGGGTGGGGGGGGCTTTGTAGGCCGTAACGGGGATGGAAAATGTTAGCTTGCCTCCTCGCAACGGAGCCCGGACGCGTTTCCCCCTCCGGGGCTGGGCTCGAGGCGGAAATCGACGCCAGCGCGACCAGAAATAGCGAGCGGATCGGGGCCTAGCAAGCGTTTGGACCCCGGACAGATTTTAATTCGCGCCGCGTTACAAGGTCGTCATTAGCCCGCCGCGCGGTGGGAGCTAATGGCCCCTCGCGGACGCCGCCGCAAGTGCGTCATGGGAGCCGTTAGCGATCCCCCACCGCCCATCGTTTCACCGCGAAAACCGCTTTTCGATTGTGAACTTCTGGCAAAGAATCCCATCCGTCAGCCGTAACGCTTAAAAAAAAAAACAGAAAAAAAATGGCGGGGCGACGATAAGGCTCATTTTGAAAGCGACGCCATTCTCAATTTGCAATTATAACTCCATCATTTCCAGCTCGCGCTTCACCCGAGGGGCCGCGCGGTGCCGGGAAACGAACGCAAGGCCGCGATCGGCTTGAGACCCGGTTGGGAGGAGAGGTGACATAAGCCCCCTGATAAAGTATCTCGCCGCGGCATCTGGATTGGATCAGGAGAACATCCGGCCCGTGAGCTCCCGCTATCGCCGTCAATTACCCGTGATTAATGCGAGCGTCGCCAGCTTTTCCGAGTCCCGGCAGCAACCGTGCCAAGTCTGTCCGCCCAACGAACAAGATCCCAGTGTTAGCGCACGATTCTCGCCGGTCCGAACGCTCACCCAGACAGCAGGGCAGCGAATCGATTTGAATTCCGCACTGAAATGCGATCGTTCATAGAACAAGCTTGTAAAAATAAAATAAAATATAATAAAAAAAAAAATAAAATTTAATAAATTTTATTAAAAAATTAAAGAATAAAATATATTGCATTAAAAGGCACCAGACCTGTTGGATCCGGTCGAGAAATTTAATCACGCGGTTATTCGACTCTCAAACGACGGCCGGATTGAAGTATATTTTCAATATAGTTTCAAAAGTCGGCTTTATTGTCAATTTATTGTCATTTGTTGTTTAAATTTTCTCAATTTCTGACAATTTACAGATTTTTTTTTTTGCAAAAAAATAAATAAAATAAATTAAATTAACAAAATAATAATAATAATACAAATAATAATAATGATAATACAAATAATAATAATAATAATAATAACAATAATTTTAATAACAAATTTCAGATTAGCTGTAAAGTGCAATGTTATGTTAAACAGTAATCGTAACAATTATTTATCATTTTTTAGGAATCCAAAAATACGGCAGGTTGCGATCAGTTCGCTTCTCGTTTGTCGGCTGTCGATGGTTGTTGTCGGAAATCTAGATTTTAATGACAATTTATGCCGTGTATCCCGGCTCTGATTGGTGGATCGCGGCTCTTCGTGTATTGACCTGCAACCATTCGCAGGTCACACACAACCGTTCACGCCTCTGGACAGTTCAGGGCCTCCCTGCATGTGGGAGGAACCCGGAGAACCCAAGCAGATACAGGGAG
Source organism: Fistularia tabacaria (assembly GCA_901007705.1). Taxonomy (NCBI): domain Eukaryota; kingdom Metazoa; phylum Chordata; class Actinopteri; order Syngnathiformes; family Fistulariidae; genus Fistularia; species Fistularia tabacaria. The sequence continues at coordinate 36,306 of CAAKHD010013312.1, read as the reverse complement.
GGCACAGAGGCTCCGCACTCGAGGGAATCCAACCAGGGAGCTCTCGTTGGGAGGCGGAAGCTCGATGGAAACACGCGAGGAAATACGATTCGCCTCACGTGTGACCTCCCCCAGAGAGGATTTGCAAGCGTGGATCGGCTCGGATCGATACTGCTGGGAAACGCAGGTTCAGAAAATGCGGTCCCTTGTGGAGAATGTTTTTTGTCGTGGCAACTGGACTTGGGTTTCTTCACGTGAAGACGTTTCAGGCTCATCCCAGAGGCTCCTTCACGTTTAATGACCTGCGGGGAGTTTGCCGATATAACTGCAAGGGTTGTGGGCGGGTCGAGGTTGCCATGGTTTGTTATGTAAATTGTAGAGTTGATGGGCAGAAGCTAGGTGTAAGGGGGTTGTGATGCTAATCGGGGTGTCCTTCGTTGGGGACAAGGGAGCAACCTTTGGGGAATACATGTCTGTGGAGGTTCTCAGACATTCAGGTTATGGTGAATTCTTGTGGTAATGTTCTTGTCGTGGCAACCGGAATTGAATTTCCTCACTTGAAGACGTTTCGGCCCCTGATCCCAGAGGCTTCTTCACTTCTGAAGTGAAGGCTTCAAGTGAAGAAATTCAAGTCCAGTTGTCACGACAAGAATTTTGGGGACTACCTAGATTGGAATGGGAAAAGGTAATGCCAGACAAAGGAGTGAAACCTGTTGGATCCCATGGACTGAGGCTCAGGTGGAACTTACCAGAGTTGGTTATGGTGGTGGATCTTTCCTGGTTGTTTGGAGGCTGCAGAAGGTCCTGGTCCGTGTGTGCAAACCTGTGTTGGCATTGATCCCAGTACAGCGTATATGTTGGTGAAAGGTTTTCTCTGACACCCCTCCTCTGTTCAGAGATGGTTTTTCAGTTTTGACAAAGATGGTTTCTTTGGCTCCTCTCTGGATCCATGGGTCTTTTCTGTCCGGCAGACTGACATTGCTGTCTTCAAAAAGAAGACCAGCCAGCAGAAGCTTCCTAACTTCCTCCTGAGCCTCAGTCCACTGGATCCAACAGGTGTCACTCCTTTGTTTCACATTCTGAGAAGTTTGGCTTCACCCTTTCACATTCCAATCCAGTTAAATCCCCAAAAGTTGTACCTTCGTCCCCTACGAACGACCTCCCCGTTGGCATAACGACCCCCTTAGACCGAGCTTCTGCCGATCAACCATTCCATTGACATAAGAAGCCACCATAACTTAGACTCGCCCACAACCCTTGCAGTTATATTCGGAAACTCTCCACGGGTGAGTACTTAGGGTCAGCAGTCCAGGGCAATGGAGAGTGTCCAAAAGAGGGGAAGAAATGGGTTCAGGCAGTTTGGAGTAGCTCAAGTGTCAGGGGTACGATGGGATAGAAGAATATCAGTCAGACTGAAAGGAAAGGTGTACAAGTCAGAACTGAAGACGCCTCCGGGATGAGGGGCTGAAACGTCTTCAAGTGAAGACATTCAAGTCCAGTTGCCCCAACAAGAAGATTATGACAAGCACTCAGTGTGACCTGGATGGCCGAGAACCTCCACAGACAAAACGTAGTCTCGTTTTAGAAACCTCCGGAAGCAGATGTCCGCAGACAATGACCCCGAAGGGCAAAAGCGTCGTCCGATATTCGCAAATCCCCTGAAAGGCGGCGAGGACTCCGGACTCCGGGCTCGGGGTCGGACCGGGTGCCGTCCCCCTGACCTCTGCCCAATTCCTTCGTGCACGGTGGCCAATTAGGGGCCATTCTGAGAAGAAAAGCGTCCAATCAGTGTCAGCTTGATTGCAGCCTCGAGTCTGGTGTCGCTAATCTCCTCTCCGCGTCCCCCCCGGTCCCCGTCAACATGTGATAGGGGGGTTGTCGTACGGCAACCCGGTAACTGTGACGACCATTGATCTGATGCGCGTGCATACGTGTTTGTGTGTGTGTGTGTGTGTGTGTGTGTGCGCGCTCACGTGCACGTTTGTCGCTAGGGGCTGGATGCTCAAACGAGGCACCGGCGAATGAGGGAAACTGCCTGGCTGTCACGTGACCGTGATGTCAGAGAAAGAGAGGGAGAGAGAGAGAGCGAAAGAGAGAGAGAAAGAGCAAGGTGCAATTTAGCCCCACAGCTGATCCGTGCAGTGCTCAAAGAGAAGCCGAGAAGACAAGACACCACGCTCACTCCCTCTCGCACACTCACGTAAATACAACCGCACTTTGCATACGCATATGCACTTCACACACGCCCTGCCAGTCGCGCGCAACTCCGAGGCGTCACTTCCAAACAGAGACGGAGATGCGTCTCGTCGTTCACTTTTTAATCTCCTAGCGTTTTGGATACTCCGGACGTTTTTGCCTCCTGGACAAGAATAGAAGAAGACTTGCGGGGAGACGAGAGGGAAGACTGCGAGGGGGGCGGGAGGGGGTGGGGGGGAAGGGAAAGCTACGACGGAGAAGGAAGAGGACGGAGAACAGCGGGAGAATGTCTTTCCTGTCTGGCTCGCCCTGGCAGCAGCCGGGCATTATCGCTGGCAGCGGCGGTGGGTTCGGACAACCTTCCAGCGGGCAGCAGCAGCAGCAGCAGCTCAAACCCCCTAATACCCTCCCTGGTGCCAGCACCCCTGCTGCCCTGGCCCCGGCTCCGCTGTCGCCCTCCAGTGATTGGCACCGGCAGGTCCAGATGGTGCCAGGGAGGACAGTTGCCACCGCCGCCGCCGCGTCCACTGCCGCCCAGGGGGGCTCCAAAATAACTTTGACCAGAGACGAGGTGAAATTAGGGCGAGGCGGGGCCGAGGGGACGGAAAGCTCTGGGACGCCGACCCTGATGATCGAGGACGAGTGCCTGGCAGAGGGGATGCAGACAGAGGAGAGGCTCAGGGCAGGAGGGTCACTAGGGAGTGCTGGACAAAGCCCCGGCAGCCCCCTCTCTTCCCACTCCTCCCCTTCCTCTTCGCTGCCCTCCCCGTCTTTTTCAGCTGGGAAATTATTTATGAATTCCACAGTGGACGCCGAGCTGGACCCGAACCCCGGGCCGAATAGCTGGCAGCAAAACCTCTCCGTCCCAAAGATGGAGGGCGGGGATGGATTTAAAATCCAGGGACGTCAAGCGGTTACGCAAGGCCAGGACAGTCTTTTTCCAAAACCGGCCTTAGGGCAAGGGGAGGGCTGTCGCTACATGTCTGGAAGCCTGCCCACGGTAACCGTGAATCAAACCACCAAATCTCCCGGAGGAAAGCAAAGTCCTGGAGGGCAAACTCTGGGTACCCCCGCAGCCAACCCATCCGGGAGCAAAACTGCTGCCGCTGCCGCTTCAGGGCCTCGAGTTCTTCCTGAGAAAGGAGACAACGACAATGTTTGGGGTGGCGGAGTAGTGGAGAGCGAAGCGGTAACAGGGAACTTAAGCCATACAGGAAAGGAAACAACCGGTGCATTTTTTCCGCCTCGCAAAGGTGTGACCGAAGGCGAGGCTGCAGAGTCGAACGCTTCGAACGGAGGCGCGAAAAGCGGCCAAATCGCCGAGCAGCCGCAGCGAAGCGTGGTCAGACGGGCCATGTCCGACTGCTCCCACCTGTCCGTGCCTACGGTGATGGCAGACACCTACCCCAGCAGTTTGGCGAGCCTACAGACGACGGCGGCCAACCTACCAAATTTTTTGTTGGGAGCCGCGGGTCCGCCCAGGGGGTCGTACCCTCACGCCGCTGTGCGGCGCTCCCTGACGGACACCGCCGGCGCCGACGCCACAGCTGCGATGACAGCGATGCTGTCATCCCCTTTAATGGTGTCACCTGTCATACCGTCCTCCCCGCCCCCGAAGAGGCACCATGGGAGCTGCGAGACCGGCGTTTTACTGGCCGTTCCAGCCCCTGTGGGCACATCCCTTAACAGCACCCGAGACAGTACACTGAACACTATGGGTAAGAGTTTCTTCTGTGTTGCAAGAGATACAAGTTGAAGACGTGTAAATCAGTCTATACACAAAGTAGTTTGTTAGCTAATTTGCTAGGTGTCAGTGGAGGTTCTCAGTCATCCGGGTCATGGTGAATTGTTGTTGAAATCTTCTTGTCGTGGCAACTGGACTTGAATTTCTTCACTTGAAGACCTTTTCATCCTCATCCCAGAGGCTTCCTCAGTTCTGACTTGTACACCTTTATTTTCAATCTGGCTGATATTCTTCGATAGCATAGTACCCCTGACACTTGACCCGTTCCAACCTTTTTCAACCCGTTTTTTCTCATGTTTTCCACACTCTCCATTGCTCTGGACTGCTGACCCTAAGTACTTGAAGTCCTCCACCTTATTTATCTCCACCCCCATCCAGGTCATGGTGAATTCTTGTCGAAATCTTCTTGTCTTGGCAACTGGACTTGAACTTCTTCACTCAAAGACGTTCTCACCTCCTTATCCGAGAAGCTTCTTCAGTTCCCATGACCTTGTAAAACCTTGGCAGTAACATTTGGAAACTCCCCAAATTTCATTAGAACTGAAGAAGCCTCTCGGATGAGGGGGGAAACGTCTCAAGTGAAGAAATTCAAGTCCGCTTACCACAACAAGAAGAATTCAGCATGACCTGGATGACTGAGAACCTCCATTTCGACAGTAATTTCTTAGTGTCCAGAGTTCTGTCGTTAGCAGATTGGAAAATGAGGAGACTCCCAAGGGAATGGATGGACCTACGTTGTCCCAAAAATGGCACATGTAGATTGGTTGACGGCTCAGTTTTGGTCAGGAAATGTGTCCCAAAGTTCTGGTGGTTTTTCAGGGTGCAGGGTGAGGACATTTTTTGTTTTCTCTTAAAAGTTTATAGGCGCATATGCAGAGAAGCAGATGTCGAGATGTGAATAAGCAGCTTGAAAAATGGTACGTCGGGGAACCTCGAGTGGCCCCGTCGGCTACTCGCCCACCCCGTATCGCGTCGTAAAGTTCATTTCGCCCGCTTCGCAGCCAACTGGAGACGGTCGCGATCGTCTTAACGTTGTCCTTCGGGACGAAAAGAGTCGGTATTTGCCGAAAAGGGAGCGAGAACTCGCCGTCTTATTCCCTGTCAAAGAACGCGAAAACTCACTGACAGCGCCGATCTGCCTGCAGCCGCTGCTCTTGTGTCAACCGCCACTTTCGTCCCGACTGGTTGCGAAAACAAAACAAAGCACCCCATCAAAGGGAGATTGAGCAGAGTGGGCGCGATATCAAATTTGATATGTGAGAAGGGAAGGGGGGGCCGAGGCGCCATGAGGCTATTACCCTGCAAAAAAGAAAATTGGTCTATCATCGAGCGGAAGGACAACAGACGGGAGGTCTGCGGCTGCTCTTTTCTAGGACAAACGCCAGACCTGTAAGATCAGCTGACAAATCCCCCCGCTCATCCCGGGATGCGCACCGCCGCTTTGTAGCGGGATGTATTTTTAGGGCGTTTGCGATGCAGCCACTGAGGCGTTTTTTTGTGAAAATGTAAGTCGAACTCAGGAGCCGTAAGAACAAGGCGGTTGAAAAGCGGCAGCATGGCAGGGGACGTCCTTGGCAAACTCCCTTTTTTCCACCTTGCTAACCGCCGCCCTTCACCTGAGCCCTTCCGACCCCTGCCTTTTCTCTCGGTTCCGCTCTTTGGCACTTCAAACGTGTCCTCCCGTCGCCTCTCGGCTCCTAAACCCAAACCCGATCTTCTCCGCCGACGTGCCTTAACACTCTGCTCGTGTGCGTCCGCGATGCATCGGTTGATCGATGGGTCGACAAGCCAAATGTACCGAGTTATTTGTCAAGTTAATGAGCTGTGCTGAAAGGTGCGCAGGGCCGTCGCGCCTGTCGATAAGAGCCTGTCGGGACGATGAGCAGATGTGAGTCACATCTCCGGTTCACCTTCAGGTCGGAGATTTTAAACATCCGTGAGGTGTGTTTTTTTTTTTTTTTTTTTTTTTTAGTGACATCCAACAAGATGTTTGGAGACGATTTCACTTCAGGAGGGCGAAAGCTTAACCCGTTTGACATTACCGACAGGACGCCGGCGTGGAAGACGTTTAAAATGTCAGGACACCAGACGTCCCGGCACTCGTGTCGCATCCGACCCCGAATGTCAACATCTCAGCTGGGAACGGAGACTCAACAACGCGTCTGATTACATACAGTATTGATCCGCGAGGTCGGACTTTTCTTTTTTTTTTTTTTTTTGCTGTTATGTCTCCGTGGACGGAAGTACCGACCGATGAAATCGCCCGATTGGTGCTACTCGTCGCACCAATCGGGTTAGGGGAGGTAAAGTAGGCAGCGCCGAAGTGACGCCCTTTGCGTTCGCTCGCGTTCGTGCTTGCGCTCCTGTTAGCGTTTGCGCTCCTGTTAGCGTTTGCGCTCGTGCTAGCGCTTGCCCTTGCGCCCGGTGCACGCGCGCTGCTCTTGCGTGCTGCCTCCCCTGCCCGCACCCCCCTGGTGCAGAGGTCAGGTCTGACTTTGTAAAAATGTCAAGTGAAAGCAGCCATTTTGATGTTGTCGTCCACTACCCACGATTCGAACCCCCTCCCAGACAGACCGCGCACTTCTTCTCGAGCATGGATTCTTGTCGGGCTTCTCGTCTGGCGGTTTTCGTCCCCGGAGCATAATCAGCTGGAGACGAACGCGAACCCGGTGAACCGACGTCGGTTCCAACATTCTGGTATGTCGAGATAAAAAAAAAAAAAAAAAAGAAATTGAAAAAATGGCCAACGCGAACAAGCTGTGCGGACAGACCAAGTGAGTCAGACGTCTGACGAGCGCTAAGCTGTTTAGCTCGGATGTGAAGGACATCAGATTTTCGCTGTGGGTGTCGCTCCGGAGGTAACGGCGGAGAGGAGGAGGAGGAGGAGGAGGTCCCGGATCACAGAAGAGAGCCGGGAGGAGGCGCCGATATCAGGGGATAATTTCCTGTTATTTATCCGCCGCCCCGTTCCGACATCGTCGCTCTCTGATGAGCCCCTTTATTAACCGCGCTAGCTTCTTCCACCGAGGCGGGAAAAACACGGGAGGGTGGGAGGCCGGGGTTTGTACGTTCGCTCGTCGTCTCGTTTTTTTTTTTTTAAATTTGCCTCGACGACGACGCCAAACGAAAGGCTAATTAGCATCTTCCGACGGCCGAATGCGGCAAATCTGCAAATCTGGATGTCGGGAAACCCGGGTGAATGACGATCGGCGGTCATGGCGGCAAGGTTAGCGCCGCGTCGGCGAAATGGTCGGGTCCCGACAGGGGGGCCTTTTATCGCGCCGTCTCCATGTGCTCGCGTTTGATTGGAGCCTGAAATTGTCCAGTCGTGTGAATGAGAAGGTGAACGCTTGATTGTGTGAAATATTAGAAATGGGAATTTCTCCGCTCATTTCTCTTGTTGGAGTGTATTTTTTTTTCCCCCCGTTAAAATGCTGGTTTTCCTGAAAATCATAATTTCTCAGGGGGCCAATCAGACTTTACACGGATTTCTCATTATTTCAAATCTATTTTATTCTTTTTTTTTTTTTTTTAATGCACATGCCGAGTAATAATAATAGTTTTCACTGGAATCGTACAATTAAATCAATAAATTTTTTTTTTTTTTTTTCACCACACAGTGATCTGTCTCCAGATGTAAAAAAGCTGGGTTTCAGTGTTTGTTGTTGTTATTATTATTATTATTATTATTATTATTATTATTATTATTATTATTATTATTATTATTATTATTATTATTATATTGTCATTATTATCATTATTATTATTGTCATTATTATCATTATTATTATTATTATTATTATGAATATTATTATTATATAAATGATTATTATTATTATTATTGTTGTTGCTGCTTTTATTATTATTATTATTATTATTATTATTGTCATCATTAGTATTATTAATATTATTATTATATAAATGATGATGATGATGATTATTATTATTATTATTATTATTATTATTATTTTAAGATAAGATAGAACTTTAATGATCCCCATAGGGGAAATTCTTTTGTCACAGCAGCACAATTGCAGTGTCA
>CAAKHD010013310.1:304291-321127 GCA_901007705.1 Fistularia tabacaria | reverse complement strand
CACACACACACACACACACACACACACACACACACACACACACACAGAGAGAGAGAGAGAGAGAGAGAGAGCTCTCTGAATGAGGCTTAGGACAATTTTTCTGCCTTTCCCAGATGACAGGCCTTGAATATATTCTAGACGTTGAGTGTCATGTCAACAGTTTCAACAGCAATACAGTAACTGCTGATCAACTGCTGGGCTAATAAACCCCGATTACAATTACTTATCCATGATCCACAAAGCGTTTGACGTTCATTGTTTACGGCATAGATGTAAAACATTTTTTCCTCAGTTCTACATATGTGATGGCATCAGCAGAAACCTCGTTTTAGAAAACACTCTCCCTGCTATACTGCTCAGCTTAGAAGAAGCACAATTAATTTTTTGTTGCCGTTCCACAAGGCAAACTTAGAACATTTGGAGATGCAACACTCTTTGTGTCAAATAATCAAATACAGTCACACTCCATTTTACACTGACATCGAATTTTATAGCTTTAAATCAAGCTACAAATGGCTCGATAGAAGCACAAATTAGGGTAGAAAACAAGGATATATGAAGAAATACAGACGAGAAAGGAAAGAAGAAATGAAGTCCACAACAGAGGAACATAGAAAAGGAAGGGACACAGCAAAAAGGGCTATAAAAAAACCACAGTGTCACGATACCACCGTGGCTCCTACTGGCATTACAAGTGTAATGCCTTAAAAAGCAATGATTTATGAGGCAGCACAGAGGGAGATTGTGCTTGGTTGTAGGGCAGAGTGAATTGACATGCACGAGAGAGAGCAATGAAAGCGTAACTACACTGCAGCTGCCTCACACTTCACTACATACACTATGAGGGGAAGGGGTGGAGGTGGGGGTGGGGGACAGTGAGGATGAATTAATACGATTATAACTGAGACCCTGCCAAATGGGCATGTGCTGGTTAGCATGATAGTTTAATTCCATGGACCAAAGCAAGAATCACAAAGAGAAAATGTAATGCTTGCAAACTGCTATTAAGTCTTATATGTATATGCTCTTAGCAGTAACTGGACAGCGGGGCCTCTTGTAGCTGAATTCCTAATTGAACTGAAGCCACAAATGTTTGTTGCATGTCTTTGGGGTAACAGCAAACCAGATGAGTGCAATGTGGAAAAGGAGACTGAACTCCAATTCATGAAGGGCTTATGGAGTTGCACAGAAGTAATGAATGATGTCTGTTTCCCATTGTCTTCTCTAGAAGAGGTCCTGTTTCTTCAGACCATGGCTCCTCTGGTTTACGGATAGCCTGTTCTACTCTCAGCCAATCACCACACCTTACTTTTATCTAATAATGATGATAATAATAACAATAATAATAATGATAAAAATACACTTCATCAAAGGTGCCTTATCCAACTCTCAAGGACACCGTACAAACATAAACTTCCATAAAAACAATTAAAATAAAGCCATAAAAGTGACAATGCCGTTAAAAAACAAACAAAAACATATGTACATATACACTGTATAGCCATATATGTAGCACATGCACATGTATACATATATACATCGAAACATAATCATAAAAGGACAGTTGCCTTGCCACTCTCTCTGAAGTTCACTCTCCTCACTCAAGGGCTTCATTTCCATATATAGGTTGTTTGCTGTCCCTTTGTTCACTTCCATATCTAAACTTGAAAAAATAAATAAATAATTTATTGAGGGTACTTAAAATCAAGAGCTTAAGAAACTGTACTCTTCAACACCAACACCTAATTCTGTTTCTGATTCACCATCACATGCAAATGATCTATCTGAAGATTCTCTCCAAAGCCCACAATTTAAAGCGGCACAATGATAATCTGTCTGAATGGGAGGGGGCCAGACCCATCTGCAAGGGCAAATAAACATGAGTTCACAGACTGGTTTAGTTTGCAGGCTAAAAGCCTTCCTGTTTACCAAGCTCGGATAAAAATACCAACCCTGGTTATTCCCTCACTTTTCCTCAAGCTCTATGGTTGACATTGTTGATTGGGTCATATGCAAGATTTCTGTTAGCAACAAATTATGAACTGTACGCCAAACTAAGATGATTCGTAAACCCTGTGAAACATTCAGCGACTGTTGTCATTATCCAAATATTAGCATGATATTCTAAAGTACTATTCAAGAAGAGCTTTATTGCTCAAGTGTTTCTACAGACATGTCTAGGATGATGGAAATGACACAGTACAACGCTTAAGACACCTGCAGATTGTGGATTTTAGTTTGGTCAAGGAGAGTAATATTTGTACATAATCCAATTTCTTTAGGGATTAGCTTTAAATCCAAGAAAAATATAAAAAAAGGAATCCCTAGCCCTGCAATCCATGTTACTTTAAAAAAATGACAGTATGATGCAAGGCAATGAAAACTATACTTTACCAAAACCAACAAAAAGCAGGCAACCACACGTGTATGTCATCACAACCGCAGCCACAAGCCTTGTTAGTTTTTTTGGTTCACTGCCTGAATATCATTGTTTCTTTATTTACATAGGGTTTTCTACAAAGGTGCATTTGTCAAATAGTGTCTTATTTATACTTGAAATTTAAGATGCTGCTCAGATTCCAGTGTCTGGAATTTTAATGCTTGCCCTCGTCATGGTAACCACCTATAAGAGGCATTTTAAGTAAGGCAACTGCCCCATAAACGTGACAAGGAGACTCTGCTTAACAAAAGAGTTGGCGTTGAATACGTGGGAGACTTTTGACAAGGTTTTCAGACAAAAACCTGAAGACAGCAGCTGAATAAGCCTGAGACCATAGTCAGAGTATTTTGTGGTATAAGGTAAGAGGCAAAGATCTTCAATTGAAAAATTGTATACCCCCTAGATAAATGATTCATATAATCTCTCTGTATGAGATTCAATGACAAGATAGTAAACAGAAAAACAAACATGCATGATGTGTTGCTTGTATCAAGTCTTGCGGCTGGAGAAACTCATAGAGGCTTTTTGCGTGTCCAGATAACAAAAGATGTATTTAAAAAAATGTAAGAGGGGATCACGCTGATATTTATGCAAACTGCACACGGGCAAAAAAATGCAAACAACAACAACAACAACAAAAATCCCATTACAGTGGTAGACAACAGTGTTAGTAGACCTACACAGTCACATTAGTGGTGATTTTTCACTTTATATGCAACAAATTACGTGAAAAGCAAAACCTTTTTCCTGAATACTGGAGGTTTTGTCCACCATCCCCCAATGCTATAGCATGACCTCTGACCCTACAGCTGGCTGCTCCCTTCCTGTTTCCTGCTGGCTGCGATAAAGTAGCACAGCTAGTCAGTCAGTACTGTGCTGCGGCGCTAATATACGGCAGCACAGCCAGCAAGGGTCAACATGACAGACTAAGCCTGTCTAGATTGGCCGAGTCACAAGTAGTTGCAATACCAAGGTACAGCTGTGTTATCTTTTCTGTTCAATGCTAAAAAGGATTTTATTGTGCTGTGCTGGTCATATAAGGAATGTTCATATCCCACCTACCATTCCAAACTGCAACCACTGCCTCATAAATAATGGTATTAATTACCTCAACTGCCTTCAGAGCTGACTTAATTTTATGTAGCATTGACTCAAAACAGTCCTGGGAGCAGTCCTTGGCAAAATACATTTATATTGATTTCATGAATAATACTAATTGGTCCAGGTTTGTTGGTATGTTGGGGAAAAAAAAAAAAATCCTGTTCCAACTTGAATTTTCGAATTCTGAATGGTAAGTGGCCAATGGAAATAGGCAGCATAATACTCTGGCAAGCTGTGGCAAAAATAGTCATCAACTATTGAAGGGCCAAAGGTTTAATCTGAAAATATCCACCAGAACCCAGAAAACTACAGCCCTATCTGTGGATACCTTGCTTAACTGATGACTTTGAAACAAGCTGCATTTTCACCATTTTCACACATGCGGAAACGCCGCTCCCCACTGACACCTATGAACATCCTGGGTGCGGACATTGAGATTGTGACATCTGATGACCTGGTGTTCACCTGAGCAATAATCTGGGCTAGACAAATTATACTGACTTGCTTTACAAGAAAACTTCCCCTAAAACTCGACCTGCTGAGAAGGCCACTCTAAAAGACATTTATAATGGCTGATGGCATCTGTTATTTTCCACGTATTTCATGGGGAGATCAGAATTTTCCTTTTCTATATACGATAAAATGTTTTATTTTTGACGTTTGTACTTTTACGTTATTAAGAATATTTATTTATCCTTTCTGAGTTTCTTGCCCGCACATGTCTACTGCTGAAAATTACAATTTCCTCTCCTGTTGGAGTGATAGATGATTTTTATAGTTTATAGTTTGTAGTATTTAAATGTTACACCAGAAATTAAAATGCATAAGAACAGGTAGTATTTTTCCAGGCTACCTTTTTTTCAGTGTTTTTCAGTGAAGTTCTCCCCCATAGCCTCAGTTTCCTGTCCTCTGGCTTACAAGAGAGGAAACACAGTTATCATTCTCCTGCTGTAAGCCATATATATATATATATATATATATATATATATATATATATGGATTTTTAATTTTGACATGTTGGGTGTTTTTTTTTATAATCATTTATTTCATTTTCTCTTGTAATCTATAAGGGTTAGCCAACATGGAAATACCCACAATGCCTTATTCGACTTTTCATCATTTATGTTAAAATGATAAAACTTCATGCCCAAGGTAAACTGGAATTTTCAACTAAACCTTTGAAAGGTTTCTGGAATAATTTAACCAATCATGATTAGCTGTCGTTGATGATGTTGTTTCAGCACTGATTCGGAAATAACATTAAAAAAAATTCAATACATGATAATATATCACAATGCCATTTTTAAAATAAGTATTTAAACCATTCCTAATTCCTTTTTAGCTGAAACAAGTTCAGTACTTTGACTATATTGGCAAGTACTTCTGGGGCTCATGCAGTATTTATATATTAGGCTAGTTCATAATTATTTACAGATTATTCCAAATGATTTTGAATACATACTGTACTCATGATAGACTTTTCAAAAAACAGAGGTAATACATTTGTCGAGCACTAATCTCGACAAATGATAATGTCCATACAACCTAAATTGGCTACTATGAACATTACAGGAGATTGTAGTAAGTTGCAATCATTTCAATCATCGTCTAAAAAAATTAATAGGACAATTATACAGTACATACTAAATTAAAAAAACAAAAAACACGAAACACACATAAGCCTTCTTTCGTACCAGAAATTCCCTTCGGTAGCAAATTTCCCCTTTTTCGGGGCTTGGATTGCAGATCACATGTTTTATAGAAACATATTGTATAGACTATGAGGACAATGATTACATTTTTACAGACTGTCTCAACTCTTGAACCTTAACTCTGGAGTAAATGATAATTGCCATTGGGACATCATAGGTCACTTTAATGAAACTTAAAAAAAAAAAAAGAAAAAAGAAAAATTCTAGGACATAAATCTATATATCCTGTTTTTATAAAAAATATATATATAAATCCCTGTCTCTTGTAATTTGGATAATGACAGGAAATTACAATGACCTAAAGACAATTAATTAAAGTGATAACTATATTTGTAGGCTTTATAGTTGAAAATTGATAGACATTGATTCGGATCAAATAATAATGACGCTCCTTAACAAAGTTTGTGTATTAATTCAAAAATGTTTTTCAGCAAGCATTAAAAGCCCTGTTTGACAGATCATTAGGATTTAACCAAATAAATTAAAGGTTCTGCTCATGTTTAAGTTATACCATGATCATGATAGTGAGACTCATTCCTTAAGACTAAGAATATTTATGGGCAAAATATATTTTTCTTGAATGCTGTGTGTACAAGCCTATATTTCAGTTTCTTTTTGAATTCAACCGTCTACACTAGGTCTCAATACAGGGTCAAAATCTAGCTCTTGTCATCACTTTAAGTTAAACTCTCCAGAACTGGCCTTGCTCCAGATCTCCATCAGGAAACAGCCATTGCAGCAAAACATAGACACATGCACCACCACTGCACAGCCCTTTAGCCTCTATCCAATCACACATATAAGTTATAGTAACAATAAAAGCACAAACAGTAAAAAAAAAAATAAATAATGAAAAAGCATAAAATCTAATTTAAAAACACACTCACCATCTATATGCAGTTCAATAAAATATCTTATCATTGAGGTCAATCAAATTCAACTGAGAAGTGAGGGAAACATAAAACATAATCAGACTGCACTTAAACCCATCAGTGGTTCTGACAGGTTAGTTGATATCTGAGTTGATTTATCATGATGCAGATAAATAGCACATGCCGGCTATATCTTGCAGGGGTGAAAAGCGGGTATGCATTTTGCTGATCACCATATTATAAGATGGAGCTGCTAGCCACTAAAAGTCTAAACATAAGTCAAGGTACAAGCAGATGGAGAATTGGTGGAAATACTGATTGTCTCAAATACTACAGCTGAGCCACAGAAAAAGATTCCCTAAATAATGCAATATGCACTAAAATTCACTCCCGAGGAGAAAGCATATTTAATACATGTTTAAGACGCCTACTCATCCGGTTAGGATCACAGATTTCGGTTATGAAAAAGTGATTTGGAGTATCTAAATCTTCACACTTGCGTTAACGCAGCAGCTGCCGATAAAACACAAATTCGCAACATTCATGCAAACTTTTAATCACAATCAGTTGGATCTTACTTCATTGTTATACTTTCTACATTTACGTAGAGCCCCAACAAATACGAAAGACCTTTCCTGCAGTATGACAGCAGTGGTGATGAGATGGGTTCCTTGATAATCAAAGTAAAGGGCCATGTAATTGGGGAAAAAAAGACCTTTGTATTATAGTTCTGGTACACTTTACGATGGATCTATTTCGGTGACCAAAAATAGTCTGGGTGCAAATTTCTTTTGCAAATACTGACCCATCAGATATCATGCTTTTCTATCCTGACTGCTGTAATAAATCACTTTGTATCACTGAGCGGAGAAATACATTTAATACTGTTAGAAACATGAGTACATCGGACAGCTAATAAAACTAACTTTTGAAATAATGTTTATTCATGAGAATGCATGAGAAAGTAAGAAAGTCAAGTTATGTTACAATTACTGATAACTATGATAACCTGTGGTCTAAGCGTAAAAAAAACAAACAAAAACATTTTGCAACTTAACTGCTTGTTGTTTTTCATTCTGATATTTAACAGGTTTACTGAAGATTTCTTTCTAAAATAATAAAACAACTGATGAAAAGAGCAATTTTGATATTGTTTTTTTTAAAGTGTTTGCTTATTTCTTTCTTTCACTGTTTGGTTAAAAGTCTTGAATCTATCCTTATGATGTTCTCAAAAAATGTCTCCATGTTGAACTAACACTTGGCTTCAAATTAGCTATTTTCAGGGAGCTTACAGACAGGAAAAATCAGTCGCATATTTTACATTTTCAGGGGAAAATCCAAATTACAAAAGGATTATTTCTGCTTGGATCTTATTCAAAGACAGATTTTTCTTTACTTCAGGAAAACAAGATTTATAGGCCTTCAGCAACATATTTCTACCTTACGCAAATAAGTGATACCTTTTAAAGTAATTAAAAATGTCAACTTGAATGATCTGGATATTCTTAAATTGTTCACATCACAAAAAATAATTATATAAAAGCAGTGAATATGGAAGGCGAAATTACTTGCCATGGTGCGGATCATTAACTTTCTTCCTCATTCTACCTACTTTGCATATTCAGTACTGTTCTGCATAAGTATGCAAAAGGAAATTAAAATTCTGTCAACTCAAACACTGTCACAAGGAAGTTGCAACTAAAGTCAAACTTGGAATTTGACGTGTCACGCAAAACCTTAGCTTTGGTTTTAAGGTTTCAACTTCCCATCTGTCAATGACGTTATGTTTCAAACAAGTTTTACAGTGGTATTATGGCACAGTGGTTAGCACAGTGCTTCTGCTTACAGGACCCTGGTTTGATACCCAGGGGGGCCTTTCTGTGTGGAGTTTGCATGTTTCCTCCTACAGTCCAAAAATCATTCTTAGGTTAAATGAAAAGAAAAAAACTGGGTGAAAAATTGGGCGAACCCAACCTCTTGCCCATTAACAAGTGGGATATGCTCCAGCATCTCCGCGACCCTGAGTGCAGGATAAGCAGTGGGTGATGGATGGTGGTATTTCAAGGGGGCTGATAGCATCAAAATGTTTCAAACACAATGACTCGCAAGTGTTTTGTAGAAGCTCAATGATTCTTTATGCTTACATGAACAAAATATAACGATAGGGGTCCAGCCATTGTCCGGATAAAATAACCAGACGACGTCATTGTCATATATTTAACTCCAAGGTAAACTTAAAACAGAATGAATGACAAAGCATAAAATCAAATTTAAAAACACATTCTCCATCTATATGCAGTTCAATAATATATCTTATCAATGAGGTCAATCAAATTCAACTGAGAAGTGAGGGAAACATATAACAAAATCAGACTGCACTTCGACGAATCAGTAGTTATGGTTAGTTAAACAGGTTAGTTTATATCTGAGTTGATTTATCATGATGCAGATAAATAGCACATGCCGGCTGTATCTTGCAGGGGTGAAAAGCGAGTATGCGTTTTGCTGATCACCATATTCTAAGGTGGAGCTGCTAGCCACTAAAAGTTTAAACATAAGTCAAGGTACAAGCAGATGGAGAATTGGTGGAAATACTGATTGTCTCAAATACTACAGCTGAGCCACAGAAAAAGATTCCCTAAATAATGCAATATGCACTAAAATTCACTCCCGAGGAGAAAGCATATTTAATACATGTTTAAGACGCCTACTCAGACCAGTTAGGATCACAGATTTTGGTTATGAAAAAGTGATTTGGAGTATCTAAATCTTCACACTTACAGTGAAATCAGGATGTTACTAAATTACTTTTGTATTCAAGTAGTGAATTCAAGTCTTTTTTTTTATTTTTTTATTTCACGACTCCCATTTAATGCCAAGAACTCAGCTCAGTTGTATCCTGTCTACAGATCAGCCTCTTCGACAGCTCACTGTCATTGTTAGATTCTACAGCATTCTCAAGTGGGCTGATACTCATTGTTAGCTTCAGTACCGCTGCCTTCTCCAAAACACACAACAGCAGTCTTTGTGTGTAATTCCTGGCTATTGTTGTGTGTGTATTTCCTCTTAGTCATTTCTTTTGGAGTGACCATTGATGTTTAAATAAAATTTTTCAGAATTGTTGATAAAATAGCCAAGACAGCTTTATCTGCTCATGGTAAATACATCGGTAATGGAGATAGACACTTCCTCTTCTGTCTGGCTGCCCTTGTGGTTTTTCTCTGCAAATATGCAGCCATGGTAGCTGTGATACAAAAGGGTCCCCAGGGAAGTGAGCTACAAGATCAGGGTTTATCATTAAGACTAAGCAAGGTAAGGCAAATTTACGATACCGCAAGAAAAAGAATAAATCGAAAAATTCTCAATAGATGCTGGAAAAAAACAGCAGCGGACTTAATAAGTGAAGTCAAAATCATTTTACAAAACTCATGTTTACAAGCTCATATTAGGTGTATGGCTGTTACAATTATTTAGAATAGCTGTAATAGCTGTTTACAAAAAAACTGTAAATAATCATGCTACAGAACATGCTCAAATAGTGGTAACATTAAAACACTGGTCCCCCTTTTTCCTTAGATAAAAGTTTCCAGCCTTGAGGTATTTCATTTGATTAAACAATATGTGATAGAAATCAATGACAGTGATGGGTAATTATTTTGATAATTTATTAACTTCAGAGAAATAGAACCTTTTTCTGCAGTTAGTTCTCCGACTGGATAACATTTGCAACCTGGACAACTTCACTTTTACATTTTGTGCATTAGCCAATAATTTACAAAAAATTTCCTCTTGCTATATTTCTTCGGAAATAGAAATTAACAGCAGAGATGATTGCATTCAGAGATTGGATTGAAAGGAAAAAAAAGGGAAACAGAGAAACAGAATTAGATCAAGTGCAATTGGAACTGTAGATTGTTAGATTGAAAATGACCAGTCCAGAACTACATTATGTTGTCTATCTAATAGGTTTTACAGAAATGTGAAATGGAAAACATCTGATGCCCTATAAAAGCAGAACTGCGGTTTATAATTTATGTCAAAAATTATTTCACATTTAAAGTACAACAATAACTTAAAAAATGAAAGCCCGAAATTAGCTTTAGGATAATTACTTTTCCTTTTCTTGTCAGAGTGAAATCCACCCTGCTATTATCGAAATTTGAGGATGTTAATGACAAGTTTTTCAGGTGGATGGAGATGTCACAATAGTGCACGCACACCTTATAGCACCTCTAACAAATAATTTGGACAGCATTATTATACCTCTACATCAATAAAGCCAAGTAAAATCCAAATAGTTTGCAAATTTCATAACACAGGTTTGTATGCAAAACGTATTTAAAACAGTCTGTCGTCAGGCAATGATTTCTGTCCATCAATTTCCATATTCTCCAAATAATATAATTGTTTTACAGACCACATATTAAAATTGCCATCATCAAATGTTCCCCTATAAGGGATCCGATTGACGGACCACCAACCTCAGGCCGGTGATGTCAAAGAAATGACCATGATAATATTTAATACTTTAATCTCTGAGCTTAATCATGTAAAAACAGCAAAACATTTTCAGTACCATACTCTATAGGATGCCTCTTGTTACTGTATGTCTTTATCTGCCACCAGCATCCAAAAAGTACACAACAAGGCAGTTTGTCCGCTTACTAGCTTACTACACTGAACCCCCAGCAGCCCGAGTAAAATCTGCACCACCTGTATGCTGCAAAACAGTTCCGGTATGTCTAATCTTTCCTTTTTCGAGAAATGCACTTTTAGTTAACAAGAATATTTTAGCCTTCGCACTTCTAGAAGTCTATCACTTATAAAATCAGGTCAAGAGCCTTGTCTTGACTAAGAAACTCTGCAATGCACAATGGTAACAGATGACAGCGAGAATGTTTCAAGAAAAAAAAACAACGAAAAAGTAAATGTGGGTTCGCGAGTGATATCCGAGCACCAAAAACGAAAAATTGGCACACAGCTGTGGATACCACGTCACTCTGACCGCAGATGTTCACATGCTCAAACCACAACACCTCTCGCCTCTTGTTTTCATATGGAGCTACAACCAACCCTGGGGGCTGGGAACAATTGTTCACGCTGTGCCATTCATTCAGGATGAGCTGTATCAATGAGACTTCACACCTCCAATTCACCATTCAACTTTGCTAAACCAAATCACAATGGCGACGCAACAAGATCTGAAAAGGAAAAGGACACCAACTGGAGTCCTGTTAAGTCTGTCACTTAGATTCATATACGCACACCCTCTCGTCAGCCAGCAGCCCGATGTTCCCTGTTCACTTTTCTCACCTGGGTTGTGAGTTTTCTTCATACATGCGCTCTTTGCCCTCCTTAAATAAACTGATCGTCTGCTTGGTCTTCTTGGTTAGGTTTTCCATGAAGACCCGGAAGTACTCGTTCTCCCCAAGCGTCTCCATTTTCCCCTCGTAACGGGACAAAATTGTACGCAGGTGCTGGTAGGTATCTGGCAGCAGGTCCAGGATGTAAGGGGGGCTGTTCTTCAGGGCCAATTTGGGGTTTTGGCACAGACGTACCACCTGCAGAAAGTGATGAAGGAGACAAGATACAGTTTGACAGTAAGCGTGTCTGAGTAGCAAGTTAGATGAGACAGAAAAAAGGGTAATTATGTGTAAGGAAATGACAAGGCACACATATATCTTATATTTTCAGAATCATTTATGACAAAGACAGTCTCAAATTGTACAGTGTTCCTTCTTCTGCTGATTAAAAAAAAAACAAAACTTACTGTACAGAATATGCCATTTAAATCAGATAAAGATCAGATAAAGGGTATGAAGAATAAAAAGTATGAAAGTACAAGAAGTCCATTGCATGTAATGCCATTAAATGCAAGATTCAAATTTTGGGATTTAAAAGTGGTTCAGTCTATACATCAGATTATGTGACTTACATAATAGAATACATTGAATATCATGGAATTTTCTCCCTTATTGGAAAATTTCAACACTGACACACAATCTCATATTCACAAAAAGGTCAAAGTATAAGACGGACACCGCAATCCTGCTTTCTTTGATTGTACACTGGCATTAAAGGTAACAATGTGTTTATTATCTAATACTGTGCACAAGGGTTTCAACAGAATTTGTAAGCAATTAATTATTTGAACGTCCTGATCCTCCACATCTAGCAGCTATTTGTAAAGAAACATCAACACATCTGATTTGACAAAACATCAATCATTGAATTTTGTAATAGGTGAAGGGAGAGATAATCATCTATCTGATGTCCTTATAAAACATGCTTGAAGCTCAAACCCACGTTTGTCTTTCATCAACTACGGCTGGAGTCTAGCATTAGGAGTGGAGGCCTGCGTCATGCCCTGTAATGTTCAACCCTTTTTTTCAGTTGTGTTATTCTGTGTCTGAGTCACTTCCTTGACCAGTGGTGGACAACTCAAATCACTCTTCCAGTAAACTTTGTATTGGAATGATTGTTGACTTTTACCTCCATATTTTGTCATTTAGCCCTCATGATCGGCTAATGTTTTGTCAACCGCATGGTGGTGATCATCATTTAGGAGAGCACAAACAACACAATCATACATTAGGTAAAATTAATTCTGAATTCACTTGTCTCATAATTAACCCTGGTTTTGTTTTGTTTTCTTAGAGAGGGGCTTCAATTGACTTAGCAAATTTTCAGCTTGTTGCGAGACCTTTAACTATTGCTTATTTCATTATTAAATATCATACGCATGTCTGAATTCAAAAACTACACTATACTGAAAACATGTTTCCAAGGGTTGTTGATTTCAACTTAATTATCAAAATGAACAAGATTCAGCACAAGTAAAATCCCTCTTTAACAAAAGCAGAGTAAATAAAAAAACGTTTCTATAGTAAATTGCATGACCATTACTGTTATCATTAATACTTTGAGTGTGTATGAGAATTCTTGTAATTTAAGTACATGGCAAAAGAAATGTGTGATAAATCCAGAATCCAAACGAACTTAGCTTCCTGGGCAAAGTAATAGTATTATTGATCTCTGCTGATCCAAGCTGCCACTTTGAAACTCTACCAGCAAAATATTTTAATAGAAATTACTTCATAACTCTTAAAATGTCTACAGCTTGAGAACTAAAATAAGGTCAGACAATGAGTGCAGTTCCAACTTAGAGGTCTTTCAGCATCACATACACACACACACACATGCACGCACAAATTCACAAACACAACCACACATATAGACACACAAACACGAACACACACAGATATAATGGCGACCACTCAAACTTCAAAGAGACTGAAACAGTATGAAACATTGGTGGGATGTGTTATGATAAAAAAACAACTACTAACAAAAAAGAACAAGACACAACACTTTACCAAGCTTGGTGATTAGGGTTATCCACGTAATATTTAGCATTAGACAAGTCAATTAAAACTACCAACAATGACCTTCAAATGAATCCCATCACCAATGCAATGTGCGCCTGAAAGCAAACACTGGCGTAGCACAGATGTCAATTTGTGCATAGTCATGTCTGTACTCATGATTAAATTGATTCCACTTTTTTTTTGAATGCCATTGGAAAAAAGGGGAAAAAAGGAAATAGCCCATTTTCATATTTAGACATGAAATAAACATTCATTAAATGAAAACAGGACAAATGAATTTTTAATAAGCCTGTCTCATTTTCCTAGCTACATGTGTTAAATCTATTTAATCTGTCATTCTTGTATCTACAATATGCAGACAGTCTAAACTGGTCTGTCTAGGTCCAGATAGGACTTGCCATGGTTGTATTCCTATAATAATCATTTGGTACCTCACACTTGTAGCCAAACACACCTGCACACACAGGTACGAAGCCACAACGACATATGTCAACTGAAAAACAGTCTTGTCGAAAATGTTGGCTAGCTCTGAGCTGAACTGCATTCCACTCATCTTTTGACCTGTCTGCCACAGCTTTCGCCAGCTGATTTCATACCTGCTGAGAATAGAGCCTGCGCCCTTTACTTCTTGAGACCTTTTGAGGCTAAGCTATTTGAGACCAAGTGAACAATGTTTGTTTTTTTTTTTTTCTATTTCACTCTCTTTCTTTTTTAGGATGCACTGCAAACTGGAAAATTAATTCTTTGGTACTTTGCCCTATGTTGAGCTAATTGAAGACAAAAACATATTTGTTCACTGCTTGACAATTTTCATATGATCAAAATTACATAACACGGACAATATTTTAGCAAGAATGTCAGATGACAAACTTAACTACACTATTTGTTTGACCATTTTTCCTCCTGGAATTTCAGGAAACTGTATTTGGATTGCTGGAAAGTTCTCTGAAGATGTGTTACATATGTAATTTACATGCTGTGGCAACAGCTGCTTGTCACTGTTTATTTAAGGTATAATTGAAAGGAGGAGTACAATGCATAAAATGCAAACGCTACTTTGTTAATCTGAAACTACATGCCACAGATGTCATTACAAAAAAGCAGAAATTGATGAAAGATTGGCCAGATGTGTGAATGAGGGACTGAATGGTTGTTTGTCCCTATATGTGGCCCTGCGATTGACTGGCGACCAGTCCAGTGAGTACCCTGCCCCTTGCCCAATGACAGCTGGGATAGGCTCCAGCATCCGTGCGACATTAAGTGCAGAAATAAGCAGTAGATAATGGATGGATGGAAGAAAATGATGTGAGATCGCGACTTTTGGTGGTCTAAGCTTAAAATAAAAACCCAGGTTATAAAAAATGTAACATATCAAAGTGAATAGGTTTCATTTTATAGTTCATGGCATAGTGATGAGGTAGAGACCTGTCTGCTATTTCGTGATGCAGATATATGGAATCCAACAGAAAAAAGACTGGTTTTCATTTCTTCTCAAAAATACAAAACCATATATAGCAATTTGACGAAGAATAGTTTAGTTTCAGTTTGATGCACAGGACAAGCTAGAAAAAAGTAATAGCGCAGAAATAGCCTCAAAAACACAGCAATGTTACAAAGTGTTACAGCCGCCGCAGTGTTGGGTCATCAGAAGTTCAACAACTTTAAATGATTGCATAAAATGTCTTGATAGTTGATAGTTTCATGTTACAGTCTGATGAGGATGGAAAATGTGGGCAAAACTGTCCTTGGCTTGTACTGAGATCTCTCTTCGTCAAGGGTGTGTGTGTGTGTCTGTGTGTGTGTGTGTGTGTGTGTGTGGTGCGGGGGGCGGGGGGGTGTCAAAAATAAAAAACGTAATCATCATACACTATAGATGGTGGTTTATGTTGCTGTGAATTGGCCTTGGAGTGATTTTCTTTGAGCTGGTAGCTGTAGGAGTGCACAGATAGGCCTACCTCTCTGGTGTGATCAGAGGTAACTTTGTCGATTATTCTCATATTCTATACTGCAGAGCCTAACCTCAGTGGTTTCAGCCATGAACAGCCACATGTACAGAGATTTAATCAGGTTTCTATTTACGACAGTAAGCTTACGCGGGCAAATATGCTACAAGCGCAAACCGCGAACTGATCAACCTAATAACAGAAAAAACTGAGCCACAGTGCATCTTCCCTCCTTCCTGTTTGCGTTATTACCTATTTAAAACATTTGTCTAACCGCAAATGTCAATCTTTGATGCATTTGCAAATGCATTTGAAAATTAAAAACAAAACAACAAACATACTGGAATTAAGTTTCTCAGTAATATCATAAATGAAAGACTTGGGTTTCCACAACAGGGCTCACAAGTCAAGTCTCAAAGAGGAAGAGGAGACAATAGTGTGTCTTGTCTTCCTATCCACTCGAATATTACAGTGAATCTCACAGGAAACAGGGGGTCAAACTGTTACAAACTTTTTTTCCGAGAAGTGAAGCTGCGAAAAGAGTGTCCCCTGTGAAATTGCATAATTGCCCGAGTTAAACGAACACATTTTTCTCCTATTTATCGATGCTTTTGTTGCAGTTCCCAGGGGGGGACTGCCCTCTTGACAGACAGTTCACAAAGGAGGCAGTTTCTTTACTTGCTATGCCAGTAACCCCACTTAGTGACACTTTAAGCAAAGAAGAGAATGTGCCTGTTAATGTATATGTGTGTTTTGTAAAAGTTAGCAGCGCCCTGACACTCTGAAAACATGCTCAAATAAGCAGATGTACAAAGATATGCCAACTCGTTAGCAGCATTAGCAAGCAAATGTTAAAACAAACATTGACATGCCCCCTCGCCGACAGGTTTAAAAGTTTAAACGTCTTCGTATTTGTTTTGGTATTAAGTCGAAGCCGCGACGAAAAATGTAATAAAATTAGCAGAGACTTCGGCGAATTGGCAGATGTTTGTTAACCATGTCTTCACCCATCCGAGCGGCTAGCGCTAGCAATGGGCAGCCTCGCAGCAGTAGGAAGATTAGCTAGCTTGTCGCTAGTTAGCTCCAATTAGCTAGCAGTCGTCAGGGAAGCCGACGCTTACTTGGGGTTAACGATTAGCCGACGTTGCTCGACACATACCTTGTCCATTAATTTCCAGCATTTCTCCACCGTCTTCTTGTCCACGGCCCCGGGCTGATGATGGGAATGGAGGTGGTGATGGTGCGGCTGGAAGGCATCCTTCATCATTCCGATGAGCCCCCCGCCTTTCTTCAGGTTCCCTGCCATGGTCGGGCTCAGCTAAGGTCTGCCAGAGCTGTAGACAGGTGCTACGGGGCAGGGGGATGGGGGGGGGGGGGGGG
>CAAKHD010013310.1:284042-304271 GCA_901007705.1 Fistularia tabacaria | reverse complement strand
GGGGGGGGCCAGACAAGGGCTGCCCGAGCGGGGAGGAGGGGTCCCGGGGGGGGGGGGGGGGGGGGGGGGGGGGGGGAGGGGGCTAGGGGGGTTCCGAATCGCCCACTGGAATTAGCTGGAGATGATGGTGATGATCCGGTACCCCCCGGCGAGGACAGCGCCCGATTGGCGAATCCGGTGAATTCCTCTGACCCCCGCGGGTTAGAGGAAGGGGGGGGGGGCTATCGAATGAAGGCTCCCATCGGTGATCCCCCACCACCACCCAGTTCGTTTGATCGATGCCCGGCTAAAATAACCCCGCCGCGCTGCAGCTAGCCGCGGGGACGCACACACAAGCTGATCGGGGGCAGAGCCTGACCTGTCTGTGTTCCTGCTCAGCTGGAGGACAATGGCATCGCTTCTTTACCCATACGCCTTGTGGACTGGAGTGTGTCCTCTCCTCCTGATGTCGTCCCCCCTTCTCTCTCTCTCTCTCTCTCTCTCTCTCTCTCTCTCTCTCTCTCTCTCTCTCTCCCTCTCCCTCTCTCGCTTTTATGTCAGCATTAGCTTTTCAGACGGGAAGTTCGGCGGCTGTTTGACGACAGCAAACACTCACCGATGTCTGCAGAGAGGAAGTCGCACTTGAAAGTGCGAGGGTTTCGCGGACACACGCACGTCAACGGGAGTAAATAAATAATTGTGGGACTTAAACATCGCCCGGTATTTTCCCTCCCCAAAACACCCCCGTGACGTGATACTTCCTTTCTCGTTCGTCTCCTTCCGTTCGCCCCCCTCCCAAAAAAAAGGAGAAAAAAACAAACAAACTCCACGCCTGCGCTTTGCGCGGGTACGATCAATGAATGTAGTCGGGAGCGCGCATTGTGTCTCTACAACTACAACGGATGTTGAATGGACTTCCGACTTCTCCATGCGCGCGCCTTGGTTACCCCTGGCAACGAAAGACGCTTTGACATGTCTGGCTACGCGATCCGATTCAAGGCTGTTTTTTTTTTTGCAACAGCTACAGAGGAAGAGGAGGAGGGACAGAAGCGGGCAGTTGATTGGTTGTCAGTTAAGTCAATCAGCTATCAGTCAAGACTGGACACCATGACAACGCCGCCTAGCAACTAGTCCCCAGTGATAAAAACCCTATCCCTGTACGTAGTAAAGTGTAATGTAAACTGAATGGCTTCTGCGTGGACCGATCACACAACGGGGCAGCAAGCAAGCATGCATGCCCACAAAGACAAGATTAACAAAAGACCAACGTGTCTTTGTCTCTGGTCGGATTCCCGTTCGCACGTGTCAATGTCTCGCTGCAGGTGAACAGGAGGTAGAGAGAAAATACATGCAGGGTATTCTGGATACAGCCAGTCTGAGGGATGGGATCAGTCAGCATGCTTTATGCTTTGTAATTTTTTGTCACGCCAGTAGTGCTGTGACTCATAGCTCATTACAAACCGAGAAATTACAATAAATTTATGCACTGGGATTACATTCACGGTCCAATTCAGAGTAAATGACATTATTTCGACTGTGCTCCATGCTCAGCCTTAATCACGATGAACTGCTTTGCTGTTTTCTTTGACGTTGTGACGAGGAAAAACAACATAAATAAATAAAGACAGGAAACATCAAAACCTCTGGGATGAGGTTGATTCCTTCTAATCACCACTTAGTATGGCTGCATGTGTTCATATGATAAAACAGTAATCGGTGAACACGGATAAAACAAAATGTACGCCAGGATGATGTGATGAATCATGGTGAAAAGCGCATTCAGCTAATTCTACAGTGGGCCCATCTACCCCTGGTCACTCTATTTGAATGTTTCTGTCATGAACTGGGCAGAACCCCAAGGCCGACAAGACAGCAGACAAGTTGAAAACAGCCTTTTGCTGCTTCACCGCCAAGGTTGCGTTTGATGACTAGCTCGAATCTTGCAGAGATGACGGGAGGATTTCCAGGAGCAGTTTGGCAGACGAAGCGTTCTCCAAGGAGAGCTGGCAGCCAGACTTGATAACAGGCGGGGGTGGTTTGCTGTTGGGGAATCCTGGACACAGAGAAGCAGATGTTGGTTTTAAGCAACCAGACAATTACAAGTTTTACTTCACACTCGAGCAAAGTAAACTTGCACTGACTGAAGACGAGGCTCCTCAGTATTCATGGCAAAAGCCAGAGTTGGTGCAGGCTTGTTATAGTCTTGTTAGTGATTAGATGATGGCAATCAGAAGTGCATCATTGGAGATAAGGAGAAGATTGGCAAGCGTCTGAGGGTTGCGTAACCACTCATCCGAATGGCACAGAGCAAAACAGCCATACCCTGAACTGTCGGAAAACCTTTAGACTACATCGTAATTATTATTTTTTTTGCAGATCCCACTGGAATTTGAAGAGTTTACAAGAGAAAACTAAGAAACATTTAGTCCACTGTTGATCGTTTGATTCAAGATTAATAATAATTTGACAGCAAACGGCTGGTATCTCAATGTTTAATAACTACTGCCACCCTGGCTAAATACCCCTACTTTAAATTTGTGCATGGACTTCTATACGTTCGTGCCATGATATTAGTCCCCTATCCATTGTCAGTCTGACTGGGTCAACCTGGGGAGAGGAGAGAGAAGACCATTAACTGTAGTACACCTTTGCCACCACGCAAATCTGGAATTTAACCAGATGTAAATTCCTGAAGAGGGTATGCACATATAATGTAATTTTACAGAATAAAAAAAACTGTCACGGTAATAACCTGGCCACCTGCATGACTTTTGCATCAGAATTACAAAATGAGACAGTAAGCTCAGCCTTATTTAGTTCAGTTGGTGCTCTAGATCAGGTGCCACTGAGGAACCATGGGTGAAGATTTGAGCAAAAAAGATGAAGAAGCTGGAGAAGGAGTTTAGAGGAAACCACATGTGTGACAAGACCCAAGATGAAGCGAGTCTAGTGTGTGGAGCAGTTGAAGAGGAAAAAGTCTTGCCTTTGCTCAGACTTACATTTATCTTTTAGAAGCGTTTGTGATATTTTCTCCAAGCACTGCAATTGCTTACTTTTGTCTCTTTTCGTCTTCGTCTTCGTCTTCTTCTTCTTCTTCTTCTTCTTCTTCTTCTTCTTCTTCTTCTTCTTCTTCTTCTTCTTCTTCTTCTTCTTCTCATTCTCAGTAAAATGATAGGGAAAGGAGATGCATTGCATCTAACTGTGTTCAGATGTAATAAATGTAATGGTACACAACAGTCTCAAAGGGCAACCTATTGAAGTGTAAAGTCTGTATATTTTCCCCGTACCAGCATGGGTTAGATGGATCCTTTGGTTTACTTTTGCAGTGTAGAAAGTATGCAATAGGTTATTTTAAATCTCTAAAATCGTCCCAAAGGTGTGAGGGAGTGAATGGTTGTATGACTATGAAACCCTGTGATTGACTGGAGAGCTGGGGCAGGGTGAAGTCCGGTGTCAGCTGAGATTCGCTCCAGCACCCCTGAGCCCCGAGTGAATGAATCAATGTTATATAATACTGCTATAGACTGGAGATGGATTTACTAATTTAACACCTTTGTATGTAATGTGTTACAGAGAAACATAACCAATCTGAAAAAAAAAACAACTGAAAATTAGCTTGTATAAGAGTTGAATTTATAGCCTACTGGAATGAAAAGTTGGTTCATCTTGAGTATTTGTCCTGAAATGTACATCAAGATTCATTAAAGCAAATTGATAAATGCAAAGTATTGAGTTTTCTTATATTTTCCTTGTCGCTACAAAACGGGACACTTACCTGAAGCCATAGTCCTCGCTCATTCAGTCATCTTCTATACCGTCTATCTTGCACTCAGGGTCTCTGGAGCCTGTACCAGCTGTCACTGGGTGAGAGGCTCTGTTGCCGTTCGGTCACCGGGCCACATTGAGAGACAAACAACCATTCGCCCCCTCATTCACACGTCTGGGCAATTTAGGGTCTCCTGCATGTTTTTGGATCGTGGGAGGAAACCGGGGTAGCCGGAGAAAACCCACGCATACACTGTGGAGAATTTTTAAACTCCACATAGAACGGCCCCCTCTTGGAATTGAACCAGGGAAACCACCATGGCGATCAGAAGCCATAGTCTTATTATTATGATTAAAATATGACAGAAATGATTTAAGAAATAGGCTTTCATAGTCAATTATTACTATCTTTCTCTGGTACAATATTGCACATTCAGATATGGCTTTTTCCTATCTATACATTCCTAAAATTCATTACCATTTAAATGGGACATCTGTTTAAACAGCTAAATATATCAAATGTGAATATATTTGATTTATCAGAGTGCATTTTTAAGTCCACTCTATTCCCTTATACTCAGCAAACACTCAAATTAGCCTGACGTCAAACCTGCATGTGACTTTGACAACAATGGGTGGACAAGAGCACAACCTGGAACCCCAAATCTGAGAAACGTCTGAATGTATTTGAAGTGAGTGGACCAGACTGCTGAACAACAGGCTTCATGGAAATGGACCCATTCTGCCCCTCTCAGCAAGATGTCTAATTTAATAAACGTTGCGCTCACCCTCAGTTCATCCAGGCTGCTGTTACATTGGCGTGTGGTCCAATTGAATTTGATATCCGTGTCGGCATCAATTTGCGCCCGACAATTTAACACGGCTAACACGCTGATTGACATTCTTGGTTTATACATACAAAATAGACCTCTTGCAACTGTAATGCTGTGTAATGCCCACTAGATGTAGCAAATGACTATTGGCCTAAATATCCTAGACACCTTGAGCTTATAGTGGGTACACATTATTCTATACATAAAATATGCAGTGTATTTGTGGATATTAGTATAAATAAATGCAATAAAACCACTCTAATGAGTGATATTAATGAGTGAATTCATTGTGTGATCTGAATGTAAGTTTGTGTATGGGTAAGAAAATAGATTATTTGCTCAGTTTTCTGACTTTGAGGCGAAGAGGCCAAATATGGTCAAGGCAGAAAATAAGGAAGACAAGACTGGCAATGTGATACGCAGAGACAGATTACCACTGCGGCAGTGGCTGCAGTCCGTAAAACGAATCCACTTCGATCGCAAATAAGTCCTGAGGGAAAATATGAAAAGATAGAATGTAAACAAGACGTTACGTTCAGTAGGAGGTGGTCAAATAATTGACAATAACCAGTAGAAAAAAAGCAAAAACAACAGTTAATGATGCAGGAAATATGATTTAGCTGCCCAGCATCGATAAAACACGTCTTACCCCCGCGGGAAGCCAGATAAACAGATTTTACTTGCAAGACTGTCGTTTATGGTGTTTTCATGGCCCAGTGCATACTTCTTACCCTCTCATCTGTAAAGCAATGTGTAATTCACTCATGGATTAAGATAATTCCGCGCTCTATCGTCCAATTAACATTGGAACACATGAGGAGCTTTATCTGAAAAACAATATTTTATCCTGAAACCGAAGGAGGCCGCGTCTTCAGAGGGTGTTCCTTTTTGTTTATTAGGGCATAATGGGTTGACTGCAGTCATTCCACCACTCAGGATGAGATAACATAACCCATTTTGGGTGTGTTTGAGTGTGTGTGTGTAGGAGCTGTGTTCCTTCATTCATTTCCAGAGTTATGGACAGAAGATTTTACATGGTTCCAAACAAAGGCTTGGAAAGCGCCTTCACAGAATATGATTATGTCTAAATGAAGATGATCTTTGAACTGTAAAAACTATAATTTTGTGCTTTTCAGTATTTGTATGATATTTTGAAACAAAGTACCATATCGGGTCAAGAAAAATTTCAAAACTGTGTCACCACAATGTAGTTAGCTGATCTTTGAATCATTTAGTCATTAGAAACAAAACATTCTGACAAAATGAAAATAATCTTTGTCCTAAATTGTAATATTTTGTCACAAAGGACTTTCCAAATTAACCAGAATGCTGTGAGGGATGGGGGAAACACCGCATATGTGTTTCTTTCGCAAACGAAGAACACCGATTGATGGAAAACACTTGCTGCATTTCCTCATTTTAAAGGGCGGTCTTTAAAATGTTGACAGGCGTCCAGGATTTTGTGAGCGGAGGAAGACATTCAGCTGGACATCAAATCGGCGACACTGAAGTGTACAGGAGATGGAAACATGAGAAATTATCAGGACAAACGAGTTCCGAGGTAATAAATCTCGCTGGGATTTTGTGGTGCAAAGGGACCAATAATGTCATGGGCAGGCAGATAACTTGCCCTAACTTGCACTACTGGAAGCCCTTAAATCTTATGAATTGGAGCATCAATGTATGCGTGAAAATAAGTACGAAAGTACTTGTAGCACCTCACAAAGCCTGCTGAAGACTTTTCTTCTAATAGTATGCAAGTTGGAAGGTGAGGTCTGCTGCTTGCTTTCTTTTTGTAACAAGTCACCGAGAACCACCAATGGGATGCCCTGTATAGGGCAAGAGTATGAGAGCAATATCCCTTTAAAATGACCTCACTGCAACACACACACATACACACACACACACACACACACACACGCACACACGCACGCACACCCACACACGCACGCACGCACGCACGCACACACCCACACACGCACACACACACACTCAACTAAACAATCAATGCATCTCCAGCGGGTCATCAATCATGAATTTAGAGGGAATAAAAGAGAAAGTTAATGAATCTCCACTTTATTTCTCTGAAAGACAAACAGTGTCAAGATGTTTTGGTCAACATATTCAATGACTCTCGGGGAACAAGTGGGGCTGTATAACAGCCTTGACAGCAGCTCACCTCGAAGAGAACTCTCATCCACTGAATTTCATTTCTTAGAAGAACTAAACGATAACAATCCTTTAATTAAACGCCAATAGAAACTCTCTTACTTCAAATGTGCACCAACAGCTGCGAGTTATGCCAGCGCCACTTATTATCTGTTAATGATGGTCATTTTCTATCCAGTGCTCATTAGTGGCGGCTTACAGAGACAATGTATATGCACACTAAAAACTGGGTAAATAGGCTGAATAAAGGTGGCGATTGCCATTTGAAACCAATAAAAAAAATTAAAAAAGCCACGCTTCGATTATATAAGATGCATCACATTTAGTGCACAGAATTCTCGCAAGATGCAAATAAACTTTGGGGAAATTGATATGGCCGTGTGCTGTGTGTGACTGGGTGAGTACGAGGAGCGAAGCCGACTCTTAAACACCTCTGCAGGCACTCGGTGCTCATCTGGAGGTCCATAAATCCACGGCTAAGGTGGGTAGTTGAGGTCTACTTAATTTATGAACTCACAACACTAAAGGCAGCGGGAGAAGCACGGGCACGGTGGAAGTAAACTCGACACAGCGGTGACAATGCAGTTGGGGGGGGGGGGCGAACGTTTAACGCGTCAGAGTTATAATGTCGCTCGCATATGCTCCTGTGACATGCAGGTGGTGGCACTCGGAAGACTCCGAGGGAGAGGAGAGCGCACGTCGGTTGGAATTAAACCGTGAATCACACCTATGGCATTTACGTCGCTCACTCGCTGCAATGAGTGAGCCGTTAAACTTAGTACCCTCCCTTAGATTCCCACCGACACACATTCTCAGCAGCCCCGCCGCATTCACAAGCGTGTTAATTTAGCTACGGGAGAAGAACGAGAGGTAGATGAAGCAGGTCCTTTTGGATGACCAAACGATGATTATGTTTTTACTCTACCGGGACGCCACGAATTCTCTTTGCGCTTCTCTGCATGTGTATGTGTCTCCACTAAACAGCTGTGCCATTTGAACTATTTCCTTCCCATTTAAATAACAAGCCATCAAAAAAGAACGAAAAAACAAAGTGCATAAAGAAGCTATTTAGCATGAGACTTCTAAACAACTCAAAAAGGTCATATATGTCTGTATAAAGAGCAAAGGGGGGGGGAACCAAACGAGAACCACGTGAAACAGAATTGTATTTCGAATAGAATAAAAATGTCAACAGAAGGAAATAAAGCATATCAAATATAGCAGCTAAACCCTGCTGCTACCCAGGTTGGACTTTCAGGGGTCCACCGGTGTTTCTGAGGGATTCGCTTTAATTCTACTCGACTGCCAGTGATGCGTTCAAGGTAATTGGCAATCTCCTGCGTACTACGCCTGATTTAGCACCTGTGTAAATGTTTTTGTGCTTGAGAAATCCACTAGCTTATGCTCATGAACTAAGATGGCTCTCATGAAATGACCAAGAATTTGTTCTATTGAAGTACCTCTGAAATCCGGTTAATGAATTTCATCAATTAATTTATAAAGTTTACATTGTATGTGAACAGAATCTCGTCTTATCTGTACGTGCAGTGTTTCTCAATGGGCAATATTTATTTAAATTACACAAATAAAGGTCTGTAACTCTCAGCTATTACTTATGTTATTTATTAAACAGAAATACTTTGCACCATTGCCGTGGAGACTGAATCAAACGGCATCAATGGCACTATCAGTCACAGCTGAATATTAGATATATAGGCTCTGTTAGTCTTCGTTAAAATATAAAGTAAATTTACAATCTCTTCTAAGGGGCGCTGAATCAAGCAGATTTAATGGCCCCTGAAGCGTGGATTTGCTCTTGTTCGGGACGAGGCGGACTGCAGATCTGATTTGAAGTGCAATTTGGGATCCTGGAAGTACTTGTCAGCGATTGAATGAATTGGCATTGAAATGTGTGTGAATAACTATCTCAGATAAAACATCTGCCCATTTAAGATTCCGGCCAAAATGTTCATAATTAACTTTTTTCGTGGGTACAAAGCACTGTGTGTGGTTCAACAACAGCCTCCAAGCATTTCAGTCTGTAATACTAGCAGTATTAGCAGTACAAAAAGGGGTATTTTGGGTAAACTCATGCCATGAAAGTGGCACTGCCAATATAATATTTGACCTTGAAACGAATTATGAAGCAGTAGAGCTATCCTGGAGCGGCATTTGGTAGCTGTGTTGATTCAGTGGCCTAAATATGAATGGCAGCGAGCGACACTGCCTGAAGAATATTGAAAATGACGGGCACGTCGGAGATAAGCTTGAGCGATGCAAAGAGATGGCTGGTGATTCCCATTCAGCAACAGTAAGATAGTACTTCGGTAACACCTTTAGAATCGGCGATTGAATGGGAACGTTCTTAAATCATGAATCTTAAATCCTCTTTTGACTTCACTTTTGGAGGCGTGGTCGGTGGAAATAATAAGTGACAAACAAATTTGAACTTATCTATTCCCAGTTTGTCAAACCTCTGTGAATCCCATGCACATCGAATTAAACTGCATTTCTGTTGTTATCCGCCCAATGAATAGCGGGGTTCTTAAATGCCACATTAATATATTCCAAAATCCCGGTTTTGCAAAAAAAGAAAATAAATGTAAGAAAATGTCAGAGCATCCAGGGCTGATCTGAAGTGAAATCGTCCTGGAGCGGTGTGCCACTGATCACATTCAATAAAAGTTTAACTGCCTTGACATTTAAAAAGAACCTCAGTCAACTTCGGCCGTATAAAACTCCTTTACCATTAACATGTTTGGGATGAGTCTAATGTATTCTGTAATACATTTAAATGCAGACTCATTGTGAATGCGTTTGAGGGCAACTGTTGCAGCGGTGGTATATCAGGTATCACAAATGTTGTATCTGTAGAAAATAAAAGGACGTAGGGACACAAAAGGAGAAAAAATTAAAGGAATATGTTTGTGTGTTCACATTTGTGCATGTGACCACTGCAATGCAAATATTCAACCAAAAAAAAAGATCTTTCCATCAACATCTGTAGGAACAGAATGCTCGGTCAGCATCGACCAACACCTCCAGACATGCGTCACTGTCTTTCAGAGGTACCACAAGTACAATTTTTTTTTTTTTTTTTGTTCTAATAGAATATCACTACTATAAAAGAGGTCCACATGTTTGCACATCTCTGTTTATCCAGATCGAGATCAAAATATCATGGTGCTTTCTCCAGTCACGACGAGCTACTACTTCTTGTTTTGGTACATAAAAAAAAAAAAAAAAAAGGAAAGGATTTGAAGGATGACCTTTCATTTGTCTGCTCAACTTCCAGGAGGCGATATACGTTCATACAGTCAACCATCAGGTAAAAAAGGAACTTGTTTAATGTTTTTTTTTCTTTTTCTCCCAAGGACAATAGAATAACAATATTTCAGTACGTATAATCCAACAGAGGACAGGAATAATTTAAAAAGGAAAAAAGAAACAGCACAATGTTAAATGACTGAAAATACTGCATAGTACAAATGCCCCAAAGCTGTTTTTGTCCATCCTGTTTTACACAGTACAGGGGGCCAACAGGGACAGACCACAATGAGACAGACTCATCAATTTTTCCCATGAACAAGGAAAAAAAAAATCACCCAAGGAGATTCCAGAACAGAGTGCTGGCTGTTGCCTCTAGGGCATGAGTAAGTCCACAGCTTTGTCTTGCTCTTGATGATCAAGCGTTGAATTGCTGAATCAAAACACCACAGGATATCTGCTCCCTGGTAAGAAAGAGGTGGCCGCTGGGAAAGTCAGTTGTGTCGAAATGGCCAGGGGTTATTCAGGTTCACTGCTATTTGTAGTTTTGTCCCACTCTATGCTCTCCTCACTGTGCGTGGGAGACGGGAGGGCCCCGGAAGCCCCCGTGGGACGCATCCTCAGTCCCTGGAAACGTCGGCACTCGGGACAAATGCGAATGTGGCTGCACTCCCTCGCGACCATGGCCGCCTCGTGCGCCAGTCTGTGGGAGAGGGGCTCAGGTAGTCCGGCGCCACCGCACAACTTCCCGTTGCTGAGGCTGACGGCGGCGGCGGCTCGGGCGCGACGCTCCTCCAGCAGCAGGGGCCGCGGCCTCAACATGGAGGCGGCCCGCCGGCGCCTCACCTGCAGACTGTCGTGACACAGGACAATCCCGTGGAGCTCCCGCAGCATCTCCTGGCAGACAGACTGCTGCAGGACACACACAGGGATGAAAGAAGGGGAGGCGGGGGGGGGATAAGAGTGGGAGAGAAAAGGAGAGAGGCCAGACAATTGACTGACTCATTTAGTGACTAATTTAACCAGCGTGGACTGATGGAGACAACAGATACAAAAAATATCAACTGCGTTTACTGTTTGTCATAACAGAGAGACAGAGATGACCAGTGCGGTTTGAAAATATTAAAAATGACATGAAAACTAGAACTGCAGAATCTTCAGACACAGGCACATAAACACACACAGACATGGGACCACCCAAATCCGATCCCTTGGACTCATGCACCGCTTCTCTGTTGAGAATCTGAGCAAAAAATGGCAAACAGGACACTCCCAGAAGTGCAAAACTTAACTGACACATGCTTGACAGGGTAACAGATACAAACACTCATACAGGTGTGTAACATCTGCACACAGACACATGGCTTACTTAAAAAAAAAAAAAAAAAAAAAAAAATTGGGTTGTTCAAAGAAACAAACCACAAGTTGACTTTCACACAGTGCATTTTATTGATTTCAATTCACAGATAGGAGGAAGACAGCAACTATGAAGTCTTTTTTTTAAATAATCACATTATAACCACTGAATGCACATCTTGCAATGGTGTATTTACTGCTTTGTAGCGATTCTGTTGTTAGCATCCCTACCTCGATGACAAATGCAATGCAACTGCTCATCTGACAAAAGGGGTTTGTTTTCTTTCATGGGAAACTGACCCTTATCCTATGGACAAAACATCTTTGCAGATCCAAAATACACATTTTCAAGAGTCAGCTGCAAAAATTAAGATGCCTGGGTTGATAATACTAACAACTTTTTAAGAAGAAAAATTACTGTCCATTGTCACAGAAAGGCGGTCCCCGAATGGAAACAGATCACATTTTCTACATTTAATAACTGCCATACCCGTGGCCGACTATCATTAAAGTTAGAGGAGAAAAAAGTTTGATGGCAAAAAATATAAAATTATTGTCAATCATTGATCCTCTGACAGAGGGAATGATTTCGTGTTCACACAATAAAAGGCATTTTTACGGCAAGATTTGCTTTAATTAAGGCTAAAATAAGAAGCACCGTGTTTGCACTCATATTATGTTATGTATGGTTTTTTGTTGCCGCGTACTCTGATTCTTCTATCGCTACAAATAGAAAATAATTCATAAATGCCGTAGTTCCGCGTGAGGTATATCTTTGGTTTGTGCTGTGTGTCTCAAAGGCTGGATAGTGAAAAAGCTGCATGTCGAGTTCAACTCAAGAGAAAGTCTACGTCATTTTCCTGTCAGAAATCCTCACTGTGCAACAGCCCAGAGCGCCACAAAGGGGAGGGGAGGTGCCAGGGCGGGGGGGAGAGGGAGACAAAGCAGATGCAGGTTAAGTAGCCCTCGCTCACCTCAGTTCCAGGGGTCTGCCTCAACATCCACACAAATTCCAGCACCGCCATGAAGATGGCCACCAGCAGGCCGCACACCAGCACCACGAAGATGCCGCCGATGTTCTCCATGCCCAGACCTGAGGAAGACAGGGCGGGACGGGCAGAGATGAGAGGAAGTAGGATTTGTAGAATAAGAAAGGAAGTGAGTGAGTTGACCCCGGCTGACCTTTGGCACGGTGGTCCTCCTCCTTCGGGCATTTGCCTCCGTCCCACCATTTCCTCTTGAGGATCTCCAAACGATTGTCCTCCTGTAGCTTGAGGATGGCCAGGTCAAATTCATCACGGTACACCGACCCTGGAGCGGAGAGACAAAGACAGGCTCCGGGAAGTTCAAAAACTGATTCCTGCGACCGGCGGACTCATTTTTCGGAACTCGACTTGACATTTTCACGACTTTTACCCGTTAGAAGAAATAGGTGTGTTGCTGTTCTGCGGGTCACATTATAGATTGCCGTACGACATTAAAACGCCAGTTTATCCACCCTTTAAACATCAAAGAAACTGGAATGAATCCTGTTTACTTTGAGATATATTTCCCCCAGTTCCCTATCTGACTCGACCCGAGATCAAAGTGTAACCAAACCGGGTGTTTATACACCGAGCAGAGAGAACCTCAGCGCCGCAGCTCCACATTCAACGGGAACAATATTGTAAAAATTCCTTTTTTTCTCATCCTGGCTCCTGGCGGCTCTCTCAAGCAGCAGCTCAACCGACATCTAGCAGCGATGTCTATTCCAGCGCGCCCGTCTTTTTGCATCATCTTCCCCCATGATAGCTGCTAATGGTGGGGCTTTGCTGTGGCTTTATTTTTGATTTGAACACTCCAAAGTCAGGTTTATGGTATATCCTCTGACTAATACCCCCTGCTTGTCATACCTTGTTCCCTGCTTCAAAATGAGTATTGCAGTAGAAATTTGTCCCCCTGCTGAATTCTCTTTAAACTGGATTCATGTTCATCCTGCCTTCTCCGTCAAACAATGGTCTTACTTTTGCTTCTCCTATTTTAGATTACGTTTCCCTGTCACTTCTCCTTTTCCTTCTTTATGTCCTTTGGGCTGCTTCCCTTCAGGGGTTGCCACAGCCATTTGTCTTCCTCCACGTAACCCTATCGTCTTCTCTCACATCAACTCACTTCATGTCCTCTTTCACAAACCTCCTCTTCGGTCTTGCAACCTCAGCATCCTTCGACCCAGATCGTCACCATCCCTCCTTTGCACAAGTCCAAACCATCTCAGCCTGACTTTATCTCCAAGAACATCGAACATGTCACTCCGTCACTCCGATGGACTCGTTCCTGATCATATCCATCCTCCTCACCCTTAAAGAGAACATCGTCATCCTCATCGGCGCCGCCTCTCTCTCTCTCCTCCGACTTTTTTGTTTCCCTCAGCGTCTCTTGACTAGAGATAATGGATGGATTCGTTCTTGATCCTGTCCATTCTCCTCACCGCCAAAGAGAACTTCAACATCCTCATCATCCCCAACGCCACAATACATAAACGATTTTTTCCCGACCACTGTGCTGCTGCGCATTAGTGTGCCGTGCAAAAATGCCCACTTTCACCTAATTGGTCCAAAATGTATTCATTCAATGCAAATAATCTGTCTTTGTTCATCTATCTTTGTGGGCAGCATGCAGTGACAGGCAGAACGATTCAGTTCTCTTCCACTAGATGGCAACAGGTAGTGAATTAACCTGTGTATCGACCTGCTGCTGCTCAAAAAGCGGAGTAATTAGCGATGCTTCAAATGAGACACCGGCAATTATATGCGATGGATAAATACTTTTTGAAAAAAAGGACTCAATCAGAACCTTCTGGTCCTGAAGAAAATTCCAACCCAGTGAAGGCCCAAGTATGAGTAGTGGTCAGAAGAAAGTGAAATAGGGGAGCTCAAGACAATACAATGAAAGTTATATTGCGTTTGGATTCACTTTTCCTGGGGAACCAACCGAGCCGACTCCGTTATGCCTGGTGTTCGGGGAAAAGCTGTCCAACAGTGCCATGTTTCCAAGCAAACTTAAACGCCATTCCTAAACTAACCACCCTTCACTTCAAGATAAGAACACGGACTATTTTGTTCATCTGCGTCAACAGACTGAGAAACAGGCAGCGTTGTTGAAGAAAACCACCAAGACGAGTGAGAAAGCTCTGAAAGCGAGCTACAAAGTTGCTGTTAACATCGCTAAATCCAAACAGCCAGTGCCTGTAAGAATATCAGCTTTGTGTTCAACCAAATTGGGCCAGATTTCACACTGAGTAAGTAAATTGATTAAAAACATTTTTGACATATTTATTTGGTGGTGCCCCGTGTGATTTTTCGAATGTAAGACATGTGCCGTGGCTCAAAAAAGGTCGGGAAACACTGAGCTAAACCACACAACCAACATGGCTGGTGTCACGGTTAGTTACCGCAAATCCCTTTCTTTCACTCACCCAGTGGCATGCCGATACCGTAGCCCTTGGTGTCAAGCAGTCCCCCGATCTGCGTCAGGTTACAGTTCCTCTGCCTGTAATACTCATTCATGGTGCTCTCCAGCAGGTAGGCATAGTTGGATTTGAGGACGCGGGCGATCCCCTCCTCTGTGCTCTTCACAAACACGCTGGGCTGCTTGGAGTGCATGAAATTCCACATTCGTTGGTAGGTCTGGTAGCGGGAGTTCTGCGGAGCGGCAAGACAAGATACCGTCAGGAGAAAGAGGAAGTCGAACGGCGACGAGGGAAGGTAAAAGACAAGGATGCATATTTATCTCTGCCGCAGAGGTGGAGATTAACTCGGCTGTTTTTTCGTTTTCATTTTTCTTGACTGATGGAGTTATTCTGACGACCAGACAATCTTCAGATATCCATTTGAGAATCAGAGCTGTATCTTTTCTCAACACCGCCGATTGTTCCCAATTCTCCCCTGGCCCGTCCTCCTTGACATTATCAAAGGTCCAGTGGACATAAAAGTGCAGAGGAGGACAAGGCTCATGTTTCTCTTCCCATTCCTCTGGATCATCCTTCATTGTCTTTCTCCCCTGTAACACTCCTCGTTACTTCCTCTGTTTTATTTTCTCTTTGAGGTCACATCTTGAGGGGATGAAAGAGGACGGCATGTGTGTGTGTGACTCTCGTAGCGAACCAGCCGGTGCCCCGTCTCCCCCCACGGGGAGAAGGGTATTGAATGGTCGTTGCGAAGGAACACATAAAAACTGTTGGTTTGGGAGGGGAAGGACAGAAAGGAGATGAGGAGGATAACATCGCTGATGGCCCATTGATCACAGGGCTCTCTGAGGTCAGTCCATGTGTGTGTGTGTGTGTGTGTGTGTGTGTGTGTGTGTGTGTGTGTGTACACCTGTGCGTGTGTTTGTGCGTGTGACACTAATTGGACAGTCAAAACAATTCATCAGATGCAACGATGTGTGTAACCTCTGACCTGAAAGAAGGTCATGGTGGATCCCCCGTGCATGGTGCCGTACTCTATCGCCGTCTGATCTGCCAGGTCATCCACCGATTCAATTGGCACCTCCATCCTCTGAACAGTCA
The DNA here is from genome assembly GCA_901007705.1 of Fistularia tabacaria. Classification (NCBI taxonomy): domain Eukaryota; kingdom Metazoa; phylum Chordata; class Actinopteri; order Syngnathiformes; family Fistulariidae; genus Fistularia; species Fistularia tabacaria. The sequence goes on along the minus strand of CAAKHD010013310.1, from coordinate 288,359 downwards.
GGAAGGCAGCCAGGTTTGCGGTGTACGATGAGATGATGATTAATGTAAAGGCCCACCTGAGGGGGAGAAGAGACAAAGGACACAAACATATTTGTATACATTCTCCAGCTGATGTGTGTACACGAGCGGGGGTGGGGGGGGTTGAACGACAGATGGTCTTGGTGAAATTGGCAGATTAAAAATTACGGCGAATCCTGGTGACAAGGTGCGGGTCGATGAATTGTTGGCTGCGTGACGATGGTATGGTATGGGTGACAGCATGAACCTCCACAACACCACAAATATGCCTTTGAGTGCTGAATAGCGTTGCTTCCAGGCATCACCCGAATATTTTTTTTGAACTACCTCCATCTCTTCTTAACACTCATCTGTGCAATATTAATTTTCATAATATTTAAAACTATATTATCACCTATATTTCATTTTTACCACAAATCTCTCCTACTGTACACCTATTATCTCCATAACCATTCCCTTCACAAGGCATTATTTTCATTTCTATTAATATTTTTGTATTGTACTGCATAAATTGTACATAGTCTTTGTTTACTTGTATCTATAACCTTTATTAGCATATTTTTTCTATTATCAGTATTTGAACTCTACTTTCTACTTTTCGAATATTGTCATGACAATTGAATTTCCCCGTCGTGGGATCAATAAAGACTATCGTATCTTATCTTATCTTATCTTGTCTTATCCGATCACACAGACCAGGTCTTACACACACTCGCGTGAAATGACCATAGCAACAGAAATTGGCTTAAACATGAGAATAAACACATCACCATGGAGGATACTAACCATACTCCACTGACACAACGTGTAGACAGGGCTCGGGGAGCGATGGTGGAGCCTTGCTGCATGAAGCCGCCGACAGGAAACCACATGCTGTTGCCAAGCGAGTACTGGTTGATCAGCAGGTTACAGCGTCCTTTCAGACACGGGTGGGGATTGTACCACTCATACGGAGTCAGTCTGGGGGAGAGGAATCATTCGGGGGTTAGGTGACAAAGATGTGCACGTCTCGGCAGCGGGGGGGATGAAAGTTAGAGAGAAGACTCTGATGAGAGTGTTACTCTGGAGACCGGGGTAGGAAAGGAGGGAAGGGAGTGAAAGACGGGTGAAAAAATAACTACAATGGCAGTTTACAAAGTCACCCTCAGCTCTCGAGAGAGAGCACGGGCTTGTTTTTGCTACCTTACAAACAGGGGATGTAAAGACGCGTGATTGGTGTGTTGATGTTCGTCTTTGAAGCGAAAGTGATGTACAGATTTGCAGGGGAAAGAGTTTAAGGACGATGGAATAGAAGACAATATTAAATGCGTGGGGGATTCTTTTCAATTTAAATATAGTTATTATATTATTTTATATTTAGTTATATATTACATAGGGAGAAACAGGGACATATTTCATCTCGTGTCCTGCAAAGAGGATGTCCCTTTGGAAATTCAATATGAGAAAATCACATGTGTGCTTCACTTTGGCAGACGTTATGAGCTGTATATTTTGAATGACCGATAAGACGCCTCAAAGAGATAAAGCATAATGTAATAATGCTGGTCGTAGCTGGTCGTGCTGTCTATCACCCAAGATATCACCGGCAGATATACCGAGTCCTTGCCTTGACCAGCAGGTGTCAGTGTTATGCTGGAGACCTAGTGTTGGAAGGCGTGCATCTGCAGCAAGATGATCAACAAGAGACTGGACAGAACAGGATGTAGAAATACGTTTCTTCACTATCAAACAATTAAATTTACTGTTTTTTTTGGGGGGGGATGATTTGGGGCAGCCCATTCACACACTATAATGTATGACTTTCTTTTAGTTTTGTTTCCTTCTGCAAGCTTTACCTGGCCACGAGAAAGAGGACGCAGCTGACAGCCAAGTAGGCCAGCAGCATGAAGAGCCAAACTCCCGGGGAAAACGGATCCAGGAAGGAAAAGTATCCTGGCCTGCGTCCCTGAAATCACACAGCGCAGAGTCAGAATTACAGCAATGTCAAAGTTGACATCATAAATAAATGCATCATCTCACATTCGAAAGCAGCAAGTCGACCCTGGCGGACACAGGGTCGAGAGAAACAAATTAACATATGAGAAAAACATCCAAGTTAGCGCACCAGCGCCATACAGCGGGTGCCAAAATTAATTAGTTGCTGAAAATCAGCATTTGTTTTACTGCCACGGGCCTGGTTGGTTCCGTCCATGTTAATCAACATTTACTGCCACATGTGTAAATAGAAAAGAGGAAAAAAGGTGACTGGGACGGTAAATAATTGGCTTTTGATGCGATAAGTAAAGATTTTCCTGTTGTAAACAGAGAGCAATGTAACTGTATGAATCTTGTTTGCATGTTAATATTCTGATCACCGTTGTATGAAAACATAAACCCAGTCTTCCATGAGCTGTCAACAAAGGGACACGGTGCTTTATGGGCTCCTGATAAACATCACCAACATGAGACGCCGCTTGCTGGATTTATGCTCTGCAAAAGGCTGAATGTACTTCCTGCTAATTGCCAGACACAGTATTTCATTAACCTACTTTTGTCACGGGTTGACATCGAGACATCTGGACAATATGGTGGCCTTTTTTTTACACATCACCTCAACCTGACCGACATGTTTGCCATCAATCATGCTTTAGATCACGACATCTCACAAAAAAAACGCGTAATACTAACTTTTCGCCATGAAAATATGTCATTTACACAATGTTTTTTTTTGCTCGAAATGTCCGGTACAGCAAAACTGACAACAAATTAAGAGGCTTGTTACATTTGGAATCAACTTAAATTCTAAACTTTTTTTTAATTTGGACAGATTGTGTCCTCGGTGAGAACGACTTTGAGAAAAAGAAGTGAAAAAGCTAACAACAGCAACAACAAAAAAGGCAAAGTAATAAAACTTCACTCGTAATGACTGAAGTAGTTTTAAAATGATGGTTTCAATTGAAGTTGTGTAATCTATCCAGAATGTAGAGTAAAAATAATTACCAGATATGATCGCGCAGAGTGTACGGAGGCAAAAAGGTCAAAAGAACAAATATTACTTTGCGGCCTGATCAAATAGAAACCTATTTCTTTCACTTTTTGTTGAATTACGTTACGACTGTTCCACTGGCCTGGATTAGAAAAAAGCAGAGAGATTAATAGGGTTTATTTTTCAGATGCGAAGTTACAGGAGAAGAAACTACACGGACCCTCGTGTGTATGTTTGAATTGATAACAAACATTGAAGGAGATAAAGTGGCTTCAATATGGTCGGCAGCTATAGACCACGGGGAATATATGTGCTAATTCCAGAGGTTTCATTATCCAGCGGCAGCAATCATTGTCCTCCAAATGAAAGCGATTACTGCTGAAACAGTGGTTCGTGTCACACTGTGTGCTCGCACATGTTCACGTTGCTGTGTGCATGTACGTTGTATAGCTTTGCTGCCCGGGCATTAGCGGCGGAATATCAGCCATTTACACGCAGATGCACGTACGACATCTGTGGACAGCTATGAAATCAAAGTGGCTTTTATGGCCAGCAGGACGGTTAAATAGCCGAGTGCATCATACGAGCGACTGCCCGAACTCAATCATGTAGAAATTCCTTATCTCTTGTTCCGACGTCCCCAGGAAGCTTAGCAGGACCCACCTGAAGCCCAAATCACTTACATGCAAACAGTCTCAATTAGTAACTGTTCAGGGGGGGACGCAGTGCACACCAAATCACTAGAGTCATACATTTCCGGGGCTCTAAAATAGCAAATGCTGCAAGGGGGTGAAATCACTTTGCCGGTCATTTATTGTGATAAACAAACCGGAATTTAGACTCGGGTAGTGATAAAAATTCATTAATGGGCCTGTAATCACTTGCATATTAGTCTGGGTGAGTAAAACAGTGCAGGGGGAAGGAGGGATGAGTAGGATTTAGGATCATTATTAGCATTATTCATATCAGGCTGGCCACATATAGCTCATTATGCCTGCCATGATGAGGAAAACCATCTGAAAATAGGAAAGTCAGTAAACACACCAAATGGACAGCTCCGATTGGGTAAAATGTGTGTTTCGATACCAAAGAGGCTATCCTCCTAACTGTTGTTCCCCGGGTAACAGCGGTACAGTATGAATCGCATCTGCTGACATGAGTCCTCGTCATCGCTGGTCACGTTTGACAAATGCTGAACCAGCACTTTCTCAACTGCTTGCCCTGCTTTTTTTTTTTTTTTTTTTTTTTTCTTTGCACCTTAAGTTTCCACTGAGGTGCTTTTTTTAAAAGAAAAATAACTGCAGAGGGGGGGGTCTTTTCAAAACATCAGGGGG
>CAAKHD010013310.1:273520-284022 GCA_901007705.1 Fistularia tabacaria | reverse complement strand
CCACTTGTGCTTCGTCTCTCGTGGTCCTCTTGTCATAATGTTTACCCCTCTTTTTCTCCCCTCTTTCCCTGCTTTTTTTTTTTTTTTTTTTTTTTTCTTTGCACCTTAAGTTTCCACTGAGGTGCTATTATTAAGATGAAGAGTACTGCAGAGCGGCGGGACTTTACCAACAGATGGTGGAGAAGTGAAGATGTAGGAATCGGAGATACTGAGCACATAGAACAGGAAGGCAGGAGGACGTGGGCTGGTGATACATCTTGACCAGAGCTCATTATGTGCGTATGAAAACTCAGATACATTTCTGCTTATAGACATCAGGAAAGAAAATATCCTCGGTGAGGCTGCACCAGACACACAAATGCATGCAGTCTAATCTAAAACTCTAACGTGCCCTAAATATCTTTGCCTACTTCCATTTTCCTCAACCTTGGATTTTCCCCACATATTTATCTCACCATTTGAGTCTTGCAGGCTCCCCTGGCATTATCGTCTTTGCGGAAAAAAAACGAAAAAAAAACCCCCCATGATTACGGTGCCATATCGCAATGGTGGAGAGCTGTCCAATAAATATCGCCATAATAAAAGTGGATGAAACGACTGCGCCAACTGCACAATGCCTCTCATTTCGGCTCATGGATTTGGTTTTAGGGCTGTTTTGATTGAGTCTCATTGCCCGGTTCAAACTTTTGGCTTGATATAATAGGCTCTAACAAACAAGCTTTAAACCTCGTACTACAATTAGTGCACAGTCGACGTCTTGTTTGAGTGGAGGATTCACAGACTTTTGAAAAAAAGGCATCATTTAATAAACACAACACTGCGTCGGCACTTCTGTCGGACTGTGATTGTCAATAATAACAATTTATAAGCAGCTTATTTAAGTAAATATTCATTGTAATATACATGGCACATTTGAACAGCAAGTGACTATGTGGTATAAAATGTCTCCCAGGACCACTGGTAATATTTTTGTCTGCATGTGTGTCAGCTAGTTGGCTGTTGTCTGGGCTGTCAATCATCCGGGGCAAAGCAGAGATACAGTCAGTGCACAGCAAGTTGCTGTTTGATAGGACATTTGACGGAAGAGGGAACTTCCAAACTACGAGGTTACTGCTGATCCTCGCAAGAAAATAATCGCAAAAATAATCAGATTATGGATCAAAGCAAACACAAAGTATTTGAGCATGCAGCCGTAGCTCTTTTACATTTATATATATCAATAACAAGGGAATTATCATAGTGATGAAAATGTGAATTTTGCGCTTCGGCCTCACAGCACAAAGGACCCCGGTTCGATTCCGACACGGGGACCTTTCTGTGTGGAGTCTGCGTGTTCTTCCCATGTCTGCATGGGGTTTCCTCCAGGTTGTCCGATTTCCTCCCACAGTCCAAAAACACGCAGTAGGTCAATTGGAAAAAATTGGGAAAACTGCCCCGAATGAGTGAATGGCCCTGCGATTGACTGGCGACCAGTCCAGGGAGTACCCTGCCTCTTGCCTAATGACAGCTGTGATAGGCTCCAGCATCCCCCGTGACCCTGAGTGCAGGACGTCGTCCGCCAAATGGCAGGCGACGGATGGATGGATGAAACTGTGAATGGACAATCAAACGACCAGGAAGACCTGGAATGAAACTTCTTGATGAAATCGTTTTTCATAAGAACAATTTAACAAAGAGAACGAAGAGAGATGGATCTCTATCACGTGATGAGTATATTCCCACTGCTTCTTCACCATGGAGACATCATCCATCTTACCTTGCACTCTCCTGGCTTTCTCTAGATTTCCCACTGTCCCGCAATAACACCTTCTTGGTCCCTCAGTGGACCGAATGAATGGCAGGAGGGGCAGGGAGTGGGGGTTAGGGGGAGGGTGAAACTGGTGAGGCTCACTAGTCAAGGATTTCACCAAGTCATCCTGGCACTTCATATTCAGACCACATTGTTGCCCCTCCCTAAAGCTGCCAGTCTGAATTCTGACTCACTGAAGGACATTTCCCATTGTCATTTCAACCATGTCCCCCTGCCCGAGTCTCCCCTCCCATCCTTCAATCCTCTTACCACCTCCACTGCTTCTCTCTCTTCCCTCTTTCCTAGCTGTCTTTCATGTTGTCCCTAAATGTGTTTTTTTTCTTTTCTTCTTTTTTTCCCGCCCATTGATTTGTGCATTTTTCAATTTTTCCATTAACTTTTCGATTGATTTTCCTCAAGAGTGACGAGAGAAAATAGCACATGGCCTACCAGGACACCAAACCTGCCTCAACCTGGATGTACTACTTCAGACATGAAATTCGAAATACATTTTTTTTTAAATAAAAAAATATTATTTATATGTGAGTGAAGCATGTTGAAAGAAAAGGAGGAAGGGAGTGCGCTGCAGTCAGTATTCAGGGTTCTTAGGTGTTCTCGAAATTGAAACGAGATCTTCATCAGTGTCCTCCCGAGTCTAAAATAAAAACACTTCCCGGCAGTGAAATCCTGTCTTCCGCCTCACCTTTTAATCATATTAATTACACATAGGTTCATTAAAATCGATCTACCTGTCGGATTTATAAAAAAAAAAGTCTTTGACAATTCCAAAGATATACTCCTTTTCTAGCACCTCAAAAGAACTCCCAGGGCGTGTACATTTGTAATTATGTCAGTGCACTGGCTGTCGGCAGTGTCGGCAGGGGCAAGCCGGATAATGCGGCTGAATTGGCCCGTGTCACTGGTTCACATTTACAACAACATCCTGGGGCTCTGTGAGTCGCTCGTTTTTGGATACCTTTGTATACCTGCGTTAAAAGCGCTGAATTTCTTTGGACTGCGTGTGCATGCTTGCGTGTGAACGGGTGTGCGCATCTATATGTGAGGGGTTGCATGTGTTTGTGACTGTGTAATTTAGTGTGACATCGTGTGTGGCCAAAGAGTCAATAAAGCGCCGTATGCCACGCTCTACCCTGAGGGCTGCTGCTGAATCTGACACAGCACTACACACCCCTAATTAACTCCTATGCCTAATTAAGCATTGCTCTGTCTTTCGCATGAGCAAAACACTTACTTCTCAGAGGCCCTTGAATGAAGGAAACGTCGAAAGCGGCCCAGGCATGAAGTTACTGTGAGTGTCAAAATCTTGGCTAATCTCGTATCAGTTTTTTATTGTAAGGACGAGGATTTGGAAAAGAAGCTTGATAATTGCTCAAGGTTATGCCAGTGGTCATGACTCTGATGCCTAATTCAGTAGTGCATAAAACATTGTATTACATAACTTGCATAGTGTTATAACTAACGTTATAGATAACGTAATATAATGTAACAGATAAGATAACAAAAGATAAGATAACATAACATAACATCGCATATCATAACTTTAACATAACATAACATGAGTAGTAAAGCATAACATGACATCAGATATTATAACATGACGTAACGTAACGTAACGTAACGTAACGCAACGTAACGTAACGTAACGCAACGTAACGCAACGCAACGCAACGTAACGTAACGTAACGCAACGTAACGTAACGCAACGTAACGCAACGTAACGTAACGTAACGTAACGTAACGCAACGCAACGCAACGTAACGTAACGTAACGTAACGCAACGCAACGTAACGCAACGTAACGCAACGTAACGTAACGTAACGTAACGTAACGTAACGTAACGCAACGTAACGTAACGTAACGTAACGTAACGTAACGTAACGTAACGTAACGTAACGTAACGTAACGTAACGCAACGTAACGTAACGTAACGCAACGTAACGTAACGCAACGCAAGGTAACGTAACGTAACGTGACTTTATTCATGCCAGAAACTTAAGACAGGTGAGGCCAGGACAGGTAGGATGTTTCAGTAATTATGCGAAGGTTACATAACAATCTGAATTTCAAAGTATGAAATAATAAGGAAATAGTTTTATGACTTATAAACACAAGCATTGGATAAGGTGAAGGATAATCTTCGTAGATGTGTATTTTTAAAAAAATCTCACGACAAACATAGATGAGGTTATGAAAAATAGCTAATGGAACTGCTTGTTGGCAGGGTAAAATTACAGCAAAATAACAGCGTAAAATGGAAATGGAATTTAAAGACAATTAAACCATCACCAGAATAAATTAGGGCTCAGATGATTTTGAAGTGTTTCTTTCTTCCAAACTTTTGCTGAGCCTGGTCTATGATAAAAGGCAGAAGTTTCAAGTTTTTTAAGCTTTTTGTGCTGGGGAAATGTAGAAAGTACAGTGGAGGACAAGATCTCCGGACCATGAAAACGTTCCAGTCTTGACGGTTTGGAAAGCAACAGTTCTTCTTTTTGCTTTTATCTGCATCCATTGCCCGGCTGTTTATTTACATCTATTTCCGTATCAGCAGTTTAGCCAAACCCTCCCACGAGTATGCAGATTGTGTTAACTGTTAAGCAAGGGGGAATAAAGATATGAACCCTCCGTTAAAGGTAGATATAAGCTGGCGGTCTGAGAAATTGGATAAAGGCAACAAATCACAACTGCGTGTAAAGACCAGCAGTAACAATGGAGGAAAACAAATACACGGTTTCCACGTCGGCCCATGCATGCCGATAACTTCGAGATATGATTTTTTTTGTGCTCTTTCTTTGCTGAATAAGTAATGACTGCACTGAACCGATTCGCTCACTGATTTGTTACCGACAAATGAAAATTCACAAACGGTCGTAGGGACTGATGGAAACACTTTTTGGACGTTTAAGTAAACCTCAGAGCTTTGTACGTGTAAATTACATATCACTTATATGAGGTTAGAGGTAATATAATATGAAAGCAAAGTCTTGGCTGCCTCACTCTTTCTTATTGAGCCCCAGAGGGGCATTTTGTGCTAAAACGTCATAATTCTATATTTATTTGTGTATGTATTGTGCGTATGTGTGTGTGTGTGTGTGTGTGTGTGTATCTGTGTTTACTAACAAGAGAGGAGAAATGAAGATTAAATAGATCACATTCTGAGGGTAATTAATACCCAACAGGCATTTTTCTTTATTGCGTTCGACGTTTTACATTGATCGCGTTGAATTTTTCATTTGAAGTTTGAAACGAGTGTCAGGGCTTCCTTTTCGGGATCACTGTGTCTCCGATCAATAGACGGCGGACTGAAGAGAAACAACTACAGTAATGGATATTCAAATATTGAATTTCAGACGCATTGTAGCAGCTGCACTTGGTCGGACGTTACCAAATGTCGAAAGGATAATGTGGGCAAAGCGAATTGAGCAGAAGGGAAAAGAAGCGGGGGGGATATAAAGGGAAGAGACACCTTTCTTCGCTTTTCCTCTTTATCTTTTTACCTTTCCATTTCCTACCTGTCAAAGCCTCCATACCCCCTTTGTTTCGCATCATATGAACAGCCTTCTTCATTTTCTTTTTTAATGACCACTTACCCGGAATGAAGGAGAGAACTGGTTTTCAATACATGGTTATTCAACTTTGTTTCAGTCTGAGCGGCACCGAGGGACGCCGGCTTCTCATTCCTCGGCCATCTACCGCTTCGGAGGTGATCCACTTCACTACGACCCGTCTAGCCCGGCACCTGCTCAGCGCATCTATTGATTCACCCCCAACCGTTGGCGCTCAATTGAGTCCCTCACCGCTACACCCATTAGTTCTCTGTGCTGACTATGGGAAGATGAGAAAAGAGGGAGGTTTTACAAGGAAAGGTGACAATTGGGTTTGTGAATAAACGTCCCTCTGAGACGTCGGAAGCGTCTCGGAGCCGACTGCGGTCGGCGTCGTGCTGACTCCTGCGCTGTCGCTTTGGATTTTAGAGGAACGCGGATGATTAATGGGCCACTGACTCAACAAACCCTGGCCCATTTCTGCCCCACGATGCCTTTGTTTTGAGGTTTGCTGTTTAGACTTGCTCTTTGCGAGGCGTTAATTGTGCGAATAACAGCCGAACCCACATCGAGGGGCCGCGGGAAGTCCATTTTACCAAATAAGTTTGGTCTTCTGCGAGCAGGATGGGCTCTCTTGGTAACAGAAGAGAGGCAGAAAAAGCCAATGTGTTAAGAGTGGAGACCACAGGGACAAAAAAGGAGGGGGGTATTGTTGAGGTAAAAAGTAGATGTGAGCAAGTGCGACAAAGGGTTGGAATAGCGAAGGAAAAAGAAAAAAAAAGTACCCGGTGGGTAAAGCCTTGAAAACACAAATATGCCAGAGAAGCAGAGTGACTGAGAGGTCAAGCAGTGGATAAAGGGTAAAGAAAGAGAGTTTATTGAGGGATTTAGACAGATTTTTTGAATCCAAGGGCACAAAAGGAATTTTTTTTTTCCCCCCAGCCATTAGCCGTGGCCGACATGCTCTTGTTGTGTGTCACGCGAGCTGTTGAGAGATTGGCAATTTTTGATGAGAGCGGGTGGAAGATAACTCACCAGGTGGACGCGGTACATGATGCTGATACCGAGGGTCATGAAGGGCTTGGAGAAGTCAATGACCTTTTCACGCTCTGCCGTGATGGTAAGGCCGGCAACCGCAAGATCAGCTTTCTGAACAGACATGGACAAGTATCCCAACATGTTAACACAGTGTCTGATATTTTCAAAATGGCATAACCATTCATGTATCTTATAAGAAGATTAATATTCCTTAAGTGAACTACTACAAATTACTTCCCATATAATGTCCTTTCCTATGGCCTCCACACCCAGCAATAGTGTTATCTGTGATAGGGATAATCCAGCATTGGGACTGTGCATATGTGTGTGAGTGTGTGTGTGTGTGTGTGTGTGTGTGTGTGTGTGTGTGTGTGAGTGTGTGTGAGTGTGTGTGTGTGTGTGTGTGTGTATGTGTGTTGGTGGCTTAGCAGAGAGGATCCGGTGTCTTTGTCTTGAAAACACTTTCAAGACAAATCACCAGACATACCAGAGGCTGGTAGAACACACTCAGAGACACACAGGTGCACAAATAAAAATGGTCGATGTACAATGAATGTTGGAGGGCTCCCTGCTAATAACGCAGGCCGGCACAATGCAACTGGAAGGAATTCTTCATCTCCCTGAGGAGCAAAGAGCAAGAAAGCAGCAACACATTGCTCTTTGTCCACTGCAGGAGAACTAAGAGGATTGGGGAGACCGAGAGGCATAGGAGGTTTAGGATGAAGAGAGGGACTCTGCCGCATCACTGCATATGTCAGTCAAAACCAATGACCTTCCCTTTAATATCCAGAATAGGTCATTTTTGCCCTTAACTATCCCTTTAGAATAGAACACTAGCATTTAAATCCTCACCTAAGTGGCCCAATCCCACTCAGTCTGTGCTTCAATTACCGCTCCGCTCTTAAAATGTTCACCTTTTTAACCTTTCTCAAGAGTACACCTTGCACACACTGTGGTCTCAATGTCTCCCGCCGTCCTCTCCTCTGCTCGCAGGCTCCGACCCATCATCGTCTGCAGTCCCAAACCTCCCCTTCATCTTTTTTTTTTCTCTTTAGTCATTTGAAAGTCTGATCGCCTGCTCTGAGTGCCGGAAGGAAGCCACGCGTAGGGAACAACTATTGAGGCAATTTCAACAAAGAAAGTCACTGATCCTTTGAAAAATGAACACAGTCGTAACAGGGACTGAAATATTTATGTGATGGTAGAATATTAATATTGATTACTGGATTTCTTTGTCTGCCTACTGTTATGCCTTCTAGTGTAACCAGAAAAAAAAACAAAAAAACTATTAAACATACTGTTGTCAATTCAAAATTGCTTCAAAACTTTCCACTGGCATTCAATCATATCTTGGTTGTTAAAAAGGACGTCATGATGAAACATTAGCAACCTGGACGTACTTATCCTGGGTCCTGGTTCTGTTGTTAGCCCACACCGTCCAACACCTGTCAAACTAACAACCCTCATGTGGTGAAATATTGTTCACTCTGAAAGGAACTGGCAGCGACTCACTGACTGTTGTCTCTGAATAACCCCAGGATGCCCTCCCTCGCAGTTACCGAGTGCGTTTTCCTGTTCTCTCGACTTGTCCGTCCCACTTTCACCTGCATCTTTTTTTATTTTATTTCTTTTATTTTACATTTCTACAGCCAATCTGTGAGGAGTTTGCATCACTGTACCCGTGTCTGCAGGGGTTTCGGGCCCAGATGTATGAATGACAGGATGAGTGGTTGAATATCTCTACATGATGGGCGAATGACAAAGTGAATAGTTGCGTATCTCTATCTGAGAGAAATAGCGAATGGTTGGATGTCTCTACATGAAGGGGGAACGAGAGTGAATGCTTGGATGACGGTCGATGATGTGAAAGAGAGCGTGAGCGGTTGGATGTCTCTATATGTGGCCTGCTGATCAACTCGTCCAGGTCGAGCCCCGCCTCTCGCCCAGTGCAGGATAAGCAGTCTAGATAATGGATGAATGAATGAACACTACTTAATAATAAGAAGAATTTATACTTTATTAATCTCTCGTGGGGAAATTCCTCCTCTGCATTTAACCCATCATGGATGAACCATGAGCAGTTGGCTGCCGTCTGTCAGCGCCAGGGGAGCAGTTAGGGGCTCAGTGTCTTGCTCAACAACACATTGACACTCTAGGAGGAGCCGGGAATCGAGCCAGGAATGTTCTACCTCCTGTGCCCCGCTGCCCCAACTTTTCTACCTACTTTAACTCCGTCTTCTACGCTTTTAACCAAACAAGGTGAAACCTTTCTCCTCACTCGCAAGACTCCCCTCCTGTCCCCAGGATACCCTTCTATATCCTAAGCTGAATAAAGTATGCCTTGACTTTCTTGCTTTGCCCCTGGCTTGCCAGGCCAGCGCTGCCTTCAATCGTGGAACCAACTGAAGGCTGATCTTGCAAGAGATGAGATGCGTGCGTGGCTCTGACAGTGACTTGAATTGACACTCCTTGCTTTACATACTTCATAGCCTCGCCTTCCATTATCCCCTAGAATTAAGATTGATCACCCCTTATCAACTCAATCTCTTTGTATTCCATCACTCTCACACCCCCCTATTTTAACGCTTGAGAACTATTGAATTGGGTGGGTGCCATCTATGCCCTCTCATGTCAAATGACAATGAACTTCTACGGCTTTAGTAACGACAAGTTGAAAGAAAGATTACTTTGCAGTGAGGGAGCTTTTATTCCTGAACCCAACCATGGTAGAGCCCTAGAGAGGAACTAAAAAGAATTGCCTGTAAAACGTGTCCCTGTTTCAAAACTATGAGAATTTAATTTCTGAAATGGAAATCATCAAATGAACCCAAAAGCATGAACAATTGATTCCTTTGCTCTGTTCAGTTTTGCAGAAATCTTGAGATTCAATTTTTTGACAAACTCGGTTTTTCTTAGTGGTTATTGTCACTAAGAAAAGCAATATTTATTCATAAAATGAATTAGAAAATATCCCGAAATATTGGGCAATTTCACAATGGACTGATTTCCATTTTCTTCTTCAAAACAACAACTTCATCTTTGGCACCATTATAGACAGATTTGGATACTTTTTTTTAAATAGCTTTATTTTTTTGTTGTCGTAGTAATACTTTCTACTGCACTGATACAAAATACTGCTATATCACGTGTTTTTAAAGCCCTTGGCTCGACTTTCTGCCATTTATTTTTGAATTAATTACATTAAAAAAATACATATTAAATACATTAAATCAATACTTATGGCTTGCTCACCTAATTATTTTTTCTCTGTTTTCTCCTGGCTTGGTTCCTCCTCTCACTGCCGCCACTATATAGCCTTGTTTTTTTGTTAACGGTTATGTGATACAAGATCTCACGTACAACTTCACAGGCGACAACATGTGCTGGCTTGGATGAAAAATCTGTTAAGGTCAGTTCAGAAGGCTTTGGGAAAAGGAGTTGACAAGGATCAAGCCCCTGACAAGCTGTGACTCAAGCTGAAAAGGCCAACACGAGTGAGAAAAAGAGTGAAAAAAGGATATGAAATGAAGGAGAGCTGCCAGCTATGAATCACGAGTTGAAATGAACCAGAGCTGAATTAACCATTTTCAAGGATGCCTTGGGTTTCCCCGCTCAAGGTATATTTTAAATAAATATTATAATAGGTGCTTACAGAGTGTGCCTGCGGGTCTGCGAATGTGTTTACACACCCTTGAAATGAGCTCGCCGACCATGCCTGTCCATGTCCCATTGGCTCCAGGAACGCCATACAATCCATCCCCGACCAACCGGATACGATATTTGAATTTCAGAATGTCTGCCAGCTCCTTCAGCATGTCCACGCAGAATCCTTCGTAGCGGTCGTTTCCCTCAAGGTCTTGATGATTCTGCCGCAGCATAACGTATGGATTCTCCTGAAAAATACACAGGTTTTTTTATTTTTTATTTTTTTTTTGCATTATACATCGACATGAACGTTCTGTGTTAATGTGATGGATATTCACTGATTGTTAAAAAAAAAAAAAAAATACATGGAAAGAAAGGAAAGGGTGTTTTAAAAAATTAATATAAATTTTTGCCAAACAGTTTTTCACATTTGCAGTTTATTTGTTTTGGTCTTATTTTTTGTTGGT
>CAAKHD010013310.1:233923-273500 GCA_901007705.1 Fistularia tabacaria | reverse complement strand
GGGGTTTTTTCCCTTTAGTTTTTGTTGTTTCCGCCGCCGCATAGCGTTTGGTTTTTCCTGAAAAATACACAGGTTTTTTTTTTTTTTTTTTTTTTTTTGCATTATACATCGACATGAACGTTCTGTGTTAATGTGATGGATATTCACTGATTGTTAAAAAAAAAAAAAAAACACATGGAAAGAAAGGAAAGGGTGTTTTAGAAGATTGATGTACATTGTTGCCGAACAGCTTTTCACATCTGCAGCTTATTTGTTTTGGTCTTATCATTTGATGAGTTCCTGCTTTGTCGTATTTTCCTTGAATTTGGTTTGTGAACCAAAAATACATCAACCAAACCCTTGCAGTAGCACTTTGCTCTGCTCTTGAATTGGTTTTTATCAGGGGTGGTTTTTCACAGAATATAGCTGATCTAAAATGGACCTTGCCAAATGGTGATTCGTCTTGGTTTTGTCTTTGGAGGTTCTCAGTAATCCAAGTCGTGGCTAATTGTTATCAGATCTCATGCAGGCAACAAGACTAATTCATTTCTTGAAGACGTTTAACCTCTCACCCGAGAGGCTTCTTCAGTTCTACTGGACCGTGGGGTCTTTTCAGTGCATACCTACTGCATAAAACCAAAGAAACCCGTTAGTCCACTTTAGCTGAGGCTTTGGCAATGATGCAACGTTCCCTTTAAGATATGCACTTGCTGCTCCCGAGTTCTTTGCGCACAGCAAATGTGTGCGCTTTAATTAGAATAAACAGACAACAATTTATTCTGCACCATTTTGCAACTCAAGGAGTGACAAATGACAACAATCGGTAACTACAGCAAAATGACTGACACTGTACAACCAATGATAGGATGCAGTTCACAGTGTCATTAACAGCTCTTTGCAGGTTAGCATATTGTTAAAGGCATGGCGGAGTTCAAGAGGCAAATGCTGCTTACCCGTTATTACGGCAAAACAAACTGGCCAAAGTAAAAAAGAAATGCGGATCTTTTTAAGATGGGATGTGTGTCGGAATATGCGCGAACAGAAGACAAAGAGTTAAAACTGGATGATATTTTTCCCTTTTTGAGTGAGAAAGGGTTGCGCTGCAAAAACAGGCTGCGAAGCAAAAGAAGCAAGTGAGTTCTCAGAAAAGTGGAAAAGTGTGGATTTGGATGGAAGTTGGACAACCTCAAGTCACATTTTAGCAGAAGCCATTTGAATGCTGTTGGAATTGCACGAAGATGCGAGATGGGAAGGGGTATTATTGCGTACTGCTCAGGGAGTTTGCGTGCATGGTCGGACACACGGAAATTTTGGGGGGAACATTGATCCGATGGATCTGGTGTATGTGTGTTGATCTGTCCTGGGACAGGCTTGATTATGGTCACAATATTGGTGAGAACCCAAAATACCTGAACAAAGCAGTAACTGTGGACCCATTTTAAGCAATTTTTCATTAACAAGCTGTCACTTGACACTGTGGAGGAAGCCATGTTGCTCCGTAAGAGAAGGGGAAGAGCAAATATTTAGGACGTATCACAAATTGTAGCTGGCTGACTGGTCCAGTCCTAAATGTTGCAGTGCTTCCAACATTTCAGGTGAATGAAGGCTGATTATTTTTGATATCACAAAATAACCACGGCAGAGCTGGTCTATAACTGGTGCACTGCCTCACCAACAGTCGGTCTGGTCGTCTTAGGTCATCATCCATTAGTGACTACTGTGTTCAAACAAGCCAAAATCCAACCCCAGCGAGCGGGAAAGCAAGATAGGGTTCGTTCTAACCAGGATAAAGAAGGCAGATGTGAAAAGACCCAATGACAAGGAGAGTTCAAGAACTACTGCTGCTAGTGTGCTGTCTGATTCATCACACAGATTTATTAAACAACAAAAATACAGCTTAATTATGTTGCATTTCACATGATCTAATCCAGGCTTTTAGGGGAAGAAATAAATTAGAGGCATTCCATTAGTCCTTGAACTTGAATAGCTTACTCAAGGGTAGACGTATGCATTTGGCAACGAGTAAGGTTACTGTTAATTTGTTGGCTGTTTGATCACAACAAAAAATGTTTTTGAGATAAAGAAAGGATATAAAAAAAACGCATGTTGATTGACTATTGGGAATAATCATCCCATGATTGAACAAAGAAATTTAATGCTTAATTTTCTTTAAGACTGATGCTCTTTGCAATGAATCTGTCAATTAACAAATTTAATATTGTATCCTGGACTTAATTATTGCTATGTATTTTTATAATAATAATGTTGCAGTGAGGCGGATGCGCTACCCACTGTGCCACCGTGCCGCCTAGGAGTCATTCTATCAAAATAAAATAAAAGTTTTTCAACTGAAATTTACTTTTCAGTTTTGACTATTTAACTTGCTTAATATCTGATAAACAGACGAGTGATTAACGGTTATCAGGCAGATGAAGGCGGGTAGGAATAGATCAGTTGTCTCAGTCTATGGGAAGAATAAGTGCCTGGCTGGAATAAATCGGAATAAATAGTTCCTTTAAAAAGTTCTGAAAAGGAACGTTTGAATCTCGATGCTGTTAAACGAGAACTTTGAACAGGGACGGTTTGATGCTGGAGACTGCGCTTGTGAGGAAACTCAATATACAAACAAATAGGCAGTGTTTTAAGTGTCATCTGAAATAGGAGTTGAATTTCAAATATAGAAGCCAGGCATATTTGGCTTTATTTAATATATTGTTATGATAACCTGTATTTCATCACTTTGGTGCCATCCCACCTCAGCGAAATGCTTGACAGTTTATTAAACACATTGCATGCCAGCTTTTGTAGTGTTTGACCCCCCCTTGGCCATTTATTGATCCTTTATTACCAAAATTCCTGCTGCACCATACCTTCCAGGCATTGGTTTTTTTTTGCGACCGCCAACCATGGGCAGAGCTGCTGCATGTTGGGAGGCTTTGAGGGAAAACTGATATCGCTGTGGTTTTGAGATGTAAGCAGCCTGAGAGATTTGATTAAGTGCATCCTTGTCTCGTGATTTGTGAGTGAATTGGCAGCCCTTAGTTTATTGACCTGTAGAGGCACACCTGGTCTCCACTCAGCCGGACTACTTATTCAGCTTTTGACATTTAGATGTGTGATTTAACATCTTTGAACGGAGGGCCAGGGTGACAAGAATTCTCATTATGTTTTTTGTTTGTGCCGTGGTGGATAGTAACTGAGTACATTTTCTCAAGCAGTCCACCACACTTCACCTGACGACAATGCAGTAGGAAGCATTGAAGTCCACACTGCACTAAATTGATGTGATGGCCTAACTTTTATGATTAGGAATTGTTATTGAAATAATTTGGATGTTGGTGTTCATTAAATTATCACAATAAGACTGAACGTTCATAAATGCATTATGTGAAGTGCATGCAAGTGTAACAACAACATGATGCACTCACACACAGGCTAATGTATTGCAATGTAATGTTGCAGATTGAAATTCTTTTCTATTTCTCAGGTAAAATTTACATGTGCATGAATGCTTATGAATGACTTCTACATTAACTAAAGGATCTAAATGTAGTGCTAATACACGTTTGCACAACTATGGGTTGATTCCCCAATAAATGGGCACTCTGTGTATGTGTGTGTGTGTGTGTGTGTGTGTGTGTGTGTGTGTGTGTGTGTGTGTGTGTGTGTGCGTGTCTATCCATGACTTCAGCGTGCTTTCTCATTGTAACAGTACTGTTCACAAGCACAAGAAATTACTGCCACCCAAATGAACAACACATCCCTCATTCAATAAAACATGGACATTACAGACACCATGGAGGAAGGATTCATCGTGGCATGGAAATATTACCCTTTATTAGTCAATGTGTCAATGGTTTTAATGTTTCAGGGGATCACTGTACGGAGCAGACAATTAATCACTGCATGGTCAGCACCACCCACCTGTTAGCATCAAAAGCATGTAGCATAGCAACAGAGAGAATGGCACGGCTGCTTGAATTGAGTCGAGCTTGGGTACATTCATAATCTTATAACTAGGGATACAGTGATTGTCAAAAACATGCTATTCATGTAAAACTTCATTATTAGGTAACATATAATAATGCTCTGGAACAGTATGAGTTACTTTCTCC
The DNA here is from genome assembly GCA_901007705.1 of Fistularia tabacaria. Classification (NCBI taxonomy): domain Eukaryota; kingdom Metazoa; phylum Chordata; class Actinopteri; order Syngnathiformes; family Fistulariidae; genus Fistularia; species Fistularia tabacaria. Next base: position 269,406 of record CAAKHD010013310.1, on the reverse strand, counting down.
TCTTTTATTTTTCAAGTCAAGATAAAAAAGATCAAAAAAGCGAGGGCTTATAATTGGAGGTAACTCGCTGATTAGCTTGTTAGTTTTGCTGCACTTAACGCCGCTGTTTGCGCATGCGCGGTGACCTAACTGTAGGAAAAATTCAGTTTTCATCTGGCTGCCCTGTATATCAATCAAGTGATGGGCTGGATGATAGGCTGACGTCCATTTATTTAATGTCATGCGATCTACCAATACTAACTTTGCGATCGACTGGTAGATCGCGATCGACGTATTGAGCACCCCTGTTTTAATCTGTTTCTTCTTTTCCTCTTTCTCTTGCTTTGGGCTGCTCCCTTCAGGGGTCGCCACAGTGAATCAGCTCCATCCAGTCCTCTCCCCAGCATCCTCTTCTCTTGTACCAACTAAACTTCATGTCCTCTTTCACCCCATCCATAAATCTCCTCTCTGGCCTTCAAATTCAAATTCAAAAAAACTTTATTCATCCCCTGGGCGCAGTCCTCCTGCTTGGCAATTCCAACCTCAGCATCCTTCTACCCCAGATCTTCACGATGCCTCCACTGCACACGTCCAGACCATGTCAGCCCAACTATATCTCCAGAATATCTAGCATTTGCCCTCTCTCTGATAGACCCATTCCTGATCCTATCCATCCTCCTCACTCCCAAAGAGAACCTCCTCATCTTCACATCTGCTGCCTCTAGCTCTGCTTCCTGTCTTCTCCTCAGTGTCTCTTGACCAGACAACATTGCAGCTCTCTTCTTCGACACCCTTCCTTTCACTCCAGCTGATACTCTTTTATCATCCCTGACACTTAACTCCAGCTGTTATAACCTGCTTGCACACATTGCTTAACCTCTTTTCCACACTCAAGAAAATCCTCCAACTTCTGTGTCTCTACCCTTGACATTCATATATTCTGATTAATGCTCAAAATTAACTGTTTACTGATGATTATTGTATTAAAAATGATTTGTTTCCCATACATCACATGTATAGCTAATACATTTTTAAAGATTTTTCTAAATTTTTCCATTCCATTCATTTTACATTTTTGTGAGTGTTTTTTTTTTTTTTGTGACATGGCTTGATAAAGGCAAGAGTATATGTGTATTGTAATTATTGTATAATTATTTTTATTGTATTAATGCTGAGTGCATCCCAAAAATGTACAGTTTTCTTCTGCAATTTGCACAAATGTTCAGTTTTTCTACAGATGTTAAATGTTTACATCAATTTATTAACACCTTTATCCATTTTACTTAATTGTTTTTCACCTTTAGTTTATATATTTATTTTACTTTTATTTTATTTTTTATAGAGCAGATAGTTGGGTCTGCTCTTGGATGCTATGCTACCCCATGTGCCCTCAAAGCTACCCCAGAGGAAAAATAAAGTTTCTCTGATTCTTATTCCGAATAAAAATCCGGACATCTCAAGGATATGTTGAGTTAAATTTTGCATTTTCCCCATTTACAACAATCAAAAATCCTATTAATATGTGTGCATTTGTTACGAAAGCCTTTTATAGCTCATTCCTCCGCGCCACTAAGCTGCCATGTTATAACAAGCCCTAATAAAAAAAGCCACACTCATTGCATTGCATTGTTTTAACAAGCACTGCATTCATTCACCACAAGCACTTGGCAGCAACGTGGTCTGTCGAGCCGGCAGCTTTATGGCAGTGAATAGCCTTAACACTGAGGTCAGCCTCAGGTAGTAAAAGGGTATTTACTATTGGAGATATTCGAGTTTGGTCAATGTAGTGACTGTACGGCAGTTGCATAGCGAGGTCGATAGGCTGCTATAAGCTTTCATTTGAAATTGAAACATTTTTTTTCAAAACCATTTTTTGAATTTTAATTGTTTTTTTAGGGGCTGATAAGCTAATGACACAGAATTCATCTGGATGCTATGAACCTCCCATTAACAACAGATTAGTAAATTACTGGTCTTGATAACTTCACGCAGCTTGTGTGAGCTGGAAAGGAGTGTGAATGGTTGTTCTGCACTCTGGAGGAAATGGAAATGACCGTGGAGAGGCATCCTGAAGAAGAATGCCACTTCGGCCATTGGCTGAACAGTAAGAACAATGAAGGTCAACACGCTCAGACTCCCTTTATTCTCTGAGACACAAAGACACAAGGACAACTGCAGTCACTACAAATGCACAAACGCAGGTCTTCTGTCTATATTTTCAATTTCCACAGGTGTGCACACTTATTCCTGTCCTGGCCCTCACTGCGAAAAAGTAAACTATTTGTCCTGCATCGACGAGATAATTCGAGGCTAATTTGTGAACGTAATTGATGAGAAACGTCTCCATACAGTTGTGGTCAGGAATCAACCTCAGAGGAAAGTCTATTGTGACTGACACCGACGCGGCTTTTACTTTGAAAAGAATAAACTGTGGCACGAGGGGGAAGTAATTGCAATGAAGGGATTTTTGGATGTGAGGTGGAGGAGGGTGGATCGTAAAGATGATGCCCCCCCAAAAACACAATGGGGGTAATTCTCTTTATTACATCCTATTAGATCCTCAACATATGAATTCAAATTGTTCTTTGTATCCATTCGCAAAATGAAATGTTTGTGAAGCCAATCAATTTTTCCCTTTGAAATCAATGTAAATCCCACTGATCCGTTCTCCAGCGTCTGAAAACAAACTGAACATTTTAAAACTTTTTTTATGAGGTTTATTTACACCAAAAGCACAGAAAGAAATTAAAGATAACCTCAGTTGTTACTGTGTTTCTGGTGTTCTGTCTTTTCTTGGCATTCCCTCTATGAATCAGGATGCAAAAGTGAAGCCCGCTCAACTATGAGACCCTTACTAACGCTATCTCCAGCAAGCTGTCTTTCATTAATCCAAACTAACAATAGCTTTTTTTACATCTTCTAAGACTTGAGGCCTTTGCTTCGTTAACTTAGTCGCCCCTTTAGCCACATCAGTCGTCTTTAGCGCTTCTTTGTTCTTCAGGATGGTACAGATGGTCTGTAACACCAACACCACTCTTACATTTCGCTATTATTTCCGTTTCCAGATCGATTATAATTCTTAACTCCTTCTTAACACTTTTAACATTTTTGGGAGCTATCAGGAAAGCTAACTTACTTTAAAAAGCACAAAAAAAAACGTTATCACAGGAGAACACAAGGATGAATGATGTAGATCAGTGCTCCCCAACCCCAGGCATTTGGTGCCGGTCTACAGAGAAAATCTTTCTTGGTACAAATTATAGTTTCTTCATTAGACCTTCCGCGTCTTAATTTGAAAAACGACTGTTTCTGCCTTCGCCCGAATGCGGCACTTGATATAGTAATTGCCGAATATAAACTGTGGTATGGTATTCAGATTAAATACTGAACTAACAAAGGTTATTATCATTTAAACCTCTGCGCTTCTAACTAGTCCGTCGAAACATTTTCATGCCTAAAACTGGTCCCTGGTACAAAAAAGGTTGGGGAGACAATGCGGAGTATGACGCAAGCTACAATGCTACAATGCGAAAAGCCCTTGAGTTCGTCTGTTTGTGTTGGTGCACCGAGGCTTGTTCGAAGGTCGATTCCTAATTTTATCCCAAACTCTTTTGTAAAGCTGATTTGTTCGTGATTAGGGGCCTTCCATTTGTGATATTTGGAATAGCTATCTTTCGACAACACACACACACACACACACACACACACACACACACACACACACATATTGATAGCTGAATAGACCATATTTAGAGCACTATAATTTTTACTGACAAACTTTCAAACGGTTTTATTTTTCTCTCTTTAAAATTACATTAGTCTGACTACAGTGGTGTAATAAAGTAATAATTGCGTAATCTCCCCCCCCCCCATTTTAGTTATATAAATTTTCAATGTGGGATTGTAATTTCAATCAAGATCGAGAATATCTCTAACATAATATAATATAATATAATATAATATAATATAATATAATATAATATAATATAATATAATATAATATAATATAATATAATATAATATAATATAATATAATATAATATAATATAATATAATATAATATAATATAATATAATATCATAGTAAGAGTTGGTGTAGTTTCCACTTGGCCACATCCAACAAATAGGATAAGACACAAAAGCAGTCTTCTTTAAACTGCACACACAAGCGCGCTAATAAAACCAAAGGCACCGTGATTCATAACCCGTCTTTTACAGTCTGCTCTCTCTTCAGGCATTTATGTATTTCTTGCTTTTTTAGAAAGATTGAGTAGGTTGCAGCGCTATATTCCGCAGCCTCCAAATTGTGCTATTTTTCATTTGATACAGGTGCCAATAATTTATATATGTAAAAAAAAACTGACATTGTCATGTACTTTTTTACTGATTCACTGCTTTGCTCTTGAATATAAGAAAAGTTCTTCGACAACATCGCAACAGATGACAAAGAATGATGATTCCACATTATTCCTATCTTCTATTAACAATTGTAAAGGTATTGTGTTCTCTTGATGTGATTTTTTTTTTAATATCAAAACTACAAACAAACGAACATAAAGAAACTGCGTTTACAACAAAACCAGTGAACCTGCCAAACCCAGAACAAACTGGCCGAGCAATTTCAACCACCAAGCACTTAAAAAGATAGTTGACGGCTCGAGTTAACGTAAAAGACTTATAGCAACAATGCGTAATAAACCATCGAGTCGAGTTCTAAGCCATTCAGAGCCACTGCTGCAGCTCCCAGGAAGTGGGAGTGTGTTGCTGCTGTATTTATGGGACAAAACTGAAATTTCTCTGTCGGTGCCACACTTGTTAATACGTATTTATGTACCGGTGAGTTGAAAGGAAAATTGATTTTTGCCTCAAGTTGACGGCCACCGAAAGGGGAGACGAACTGAAACAGGTGCAGTTCAAGTGGTGCGCACAAGGAGTTGCCAATGGTCTTTTGTCGTCATAGAAACCATTTGGTTCCACCTGTTGCCGGGGTTCACATAATACTGACAACGCGTTTACTGGGGTTTTCCCTAAATTTTGCTGCATCACTGAGCAGAGGAGGCAGCGGTGTCCTGCTCTGCTGTGATATGAATGGAAAGAAAAGTCATCAGCCCTCCGTGTAACTTTGTATACACACAGTTCATCCGGTCAGCTTTTATGAAACAAAAATTGAGGTTTTTTTTTTTTTTTGAAAGGAGCAAGGAAAACTTCATTTGTCAAGGATAAAGTGGACTGAATCCTTTTTTTTTTCAACTAATCCACAGTGATCTGACTAACAAGTAAAGTCTGTGTAGCAAAAGCCTCATACAGCTCTGTTCTTTGCGTCACTGTGCTTCAATATTGCCAAATTAATAGGCGAAACTTTGAATTAGTGATGAGTTGACGTTCAATCCAAGCCAATAAAAGCACTTACTGCTATAGAGTGGTGTGTTCATCATCTAAATCGCATGTGCGTCTCTAAAAATAGAACATCTACATGGTTTGTTTAAATTAAACCTTTTTTTTTTTCACAATTTAGTTATCTTGGGATATCAGAGAACAGGGGATCGAACATTTTATGATAATAACCCGCGCAGAGAAAAATACGGCTTATTTTCGAAGACATATATAAAAGCTGAAAGGCTTTTGCAGCACAGAGCCAGGCAAGCATTTAGCCATTTAGTGAGTCATCCAACTCTATAGGAGTAACCCTATGTCTCTGATTATTAACTCCTTCAAATAGTTGCACGTATCACCTCCCCGGCCATATCTACGCATGCTCAATGTAAGGCACAATATAAATGCTAATTTCACTGCTGGAGCTTTTCAAGTACAACTCTCAGGCAAGCCAGACTGAGTGTGATGTTTTCACTCCCCTTCCAATTTCTGCCACATTATAACAGTGGATGGCTTTTAATAGTTATTTTGTACATAGCTGGCTGGATGGATAGTGGACAGGAGGGAGATGATGACAAAAACAAAATCCTGCACATGTTAATGTATAGTTTTTCCACGTATACAGTAAAAAAGTAATAAGAAGGAAACTCCAGTTTGATACATATTGGTATCGGTACTCTACTGCAGTGTTTCCCAACCTTTTTTCAGCCATGGCACATATTTTACATTTGAAAAATCACAGGGCACACCACCGAATCAATATGTCAAAAACGTTTTTCATGACATATTTAATTTTCAAATTTACTTACTTCGTGGGAAAATCTGGCCCTGTTCGGTTGAAAACGAAGCTGATATTCTTGCAGGAACTGGCTGTTTGGAGTTCAGCAACTTTGTAGCTCGCTTTCAGAGCTTTCTCACTCGTCTTGGTGGTTTTCTTCAACAACGCTGCCTGTTTCTCAGTCTGTTTACGCAGATGAACAAAATAGTCTGTGTTCTTATCTTGAAGTGAAGGGTGTTTAGTTTGGGGATGGCGTTTCAGTTTGCTTGGAAACATGGCACTGTTGGACAGCTTTTCCCCGAACACCAGGCATAACGGAGTCGGCTCGGTTGGTTCCCCAGGAAAAGTGAATCCAAACGCAATATAACTTTCATTGTATTGTCTTGAGCTCACTTTTTAAACTTTTTTCTGACCACTACTCATACTTGGGCCTTCATCTGGGTCGGAATTTTCTTCAGGACCAGAAGGTCCTGATTGAGTACTTTTTTCTTTAAAAATATTTATCCATCGCATATAAACTGCCGCTGTCTCACTTGAAGCATCATTAATTACTTTGCTGTTCGAGCAGCAGCAGGTAGATACACAGGTTAATTCACGACCTGTTGCCATCTAGTGGAAGAGCATTTAATTGTTCTGCCTGTCACTGCATGCTGCCCACAAAGATAGATGTACGAAGACACATTATTTTCGTTGAATAAATACATTTTGGACCAATCAGGTGAAAGTGGGCATTTTTGCACGGCACACTAATGTGCAGCATTATAGAAGATATGAAGGTAGTTGGTGTGAGGAAGGAGGATACAGAGAATAGGGTTAGATGGAGGAGGTTGATTGGCTGTGGCGACCCCTGAGAGGGAAAAGCCGAAAGGAAAAGAAGAAGAAGGAGACACTAACGTGCAGCAGCACAGTGGTTAGGAAACAATGCTCGACTGGATGAAATCTTCCTTCATAATGTGATCAATAGCTAAGGAAGTAGAGCACTGCTATCGCGAAAGGAGTTTCTCTTCCTTTTTTTAATTGAAATTGACTGATTATTTCAAGGGAAGCTTGGTGGCGCGGCGGTAAGCGCTTCGCAGCAAGAAGCCTCAGATGTGCGAATGAGGGAGTGCGGCCCTGTGATCGACCGCCGACTAGTTCAGGGTGAACCCCGCCTCTTACCAAATGACAGTTAGGAGAGGCTGCAGCCCCCCTGCGACCACAACTCCAGGATAAGCTGAGTAGATAACGAATGAATGAATAATTATTTTAATGCTTTGGGAGGACTTCAGATTGGGCTATAGAGGAAGAGTGTTTTTCATATGTGTAAGTAAATCATGAGTTTGAGTGCCAAGTTATATGACAGTTAATAGTTCAGGTAATTGAGTTGTACAGTTTGTTCTCCATTTTTTAATCGACTGGTCGCTGTTAATTCCCATCCCAAAACCCACATGACACCCTTATCAAAAGAAAGATAGAATTTCTCTGACTGAATGTTTGGACAGGAAACCTCTTTAAACTAAATCAAGCAGGAAAAGTTTTATGCAGGTGGGAATCCAAGTTGTGTCTTTTATGAAGGCAGAATATCCGGAAAATTCTATCTATTTTCTTTAGCGGCACGGCAAAACAGCAATAAAAGCCAAGAGTCGGAGGCAATAAAGAAATGCAAACTTTTAACGCAGCCACTTACTCCCAGGCTGTGAAGAGTCTGGCTGTGGACTGATAACTTTGGAGGGGAAAAAGAGCAACTCTCTCACATAAGCACATGCAGGTACATTCTTATATAAAGTTCAGTTCTAGCCATTGCTACCATATCACAGCGCAGGTCCTTTTAAACCCGTCAACACCAAAATGTCCCATTTAAACCCATTACGCTGCAAATCTAAAACCCCCTACAATCGAAAGACTCACATACTTACCGGTAGTTCTGTTGTTTACCCTTTCAAAAACCCTGTTTACAATATAGGCCACAAACCCTACAAATTTTCAACTATTATTCTTGACTGCTCCCCAAGCAGAGCAAAATTGTTGCATGCATACAAGTCTGCCAGGGGGCCTCTGCGAGGGGCCAAAAATGATTACCGACACAGCTCATCCTGCGTTGAAGATCTCAGGGTATTTTGCAGGAGACAAAGTTCAGGTGGACTGGGAGTGTGTGGTGGTGGAACCCTGTCCTGGTGGGTCTTCAACTCACGCCCCCGTCCGGACCCACATTCAGGGATTGGTTGGGAACAGGAATTCAAAGGGTCCGAGATAAGGCCCTCCAATGTGGAAGTGTGTTCAGATAGCTGCGGTCAGAAGGTTCTGGGGTTGCTTGTCGAGATGGTGACTCCAGCAGAGAAGTAGGCCTTTCGGAGTAGAACGATTGAAGCCTTTGCGGTCACTGAAACCATGGGGATAAGTTTGCAGATGCCATGGAGAATGACTTTCAGTTGGCATCGAGGAGGTTCTGGAAGTTCCGGAGGACTCAGGAAAGTCAAAGAAGACTTGACTGTTTACTGCGTCAGAGGAGAACTGTTGACCTCAACTGAGGACATTATTGACGAGCGGAAGGAACTGTTTAAGGAGCTGCGTGGAGAGTTTAGAGAAGTGGTAATGAAGCTCCTCAGCGACAAGATAATGTATGCAGATGACACTCTCCCAGAGATCCCGAATATGCTGGATCTTGCCTGGTTGTTTTGGACGACATGCCATGGAGGGGACATGGAGGGTGGGCCATGACCAAGAATGACATTTCTGATATAAGTTTCCTCTACGGAGCGGTTAGGCTTAGCCTTGGAGGTAGGGTGAGAAATCAGAGCATCAAAACGGCTCCAACACACACATTACACAACAATATCTACTTCTTCTTTTACCTTCGGCACAGCGAATCCTCGTCCTCCATCTTACCTTCTGTATCCTTTTGTTTCATACCCACTAACTTTATGTCCTCTATCACTTCCTCTATAAATCTCCTCTTTGGTCTTTCTCACGGCTTCCTGCCTGGCAGTTCCGAACTCAGTATCGTTCTAGCAATACATTCACCATCCCTCCTCCGCTGTACATGTCCAAACCAGAACATCTTACGTGTGCTGTCCATCTGATGGAATTTCCCCGATCCTATCAGTCCTCCTCACTCTTGAATAGAACCTCGACATCTTCATCTCTGCTGCCTCCAGCTCTCCCTCCTGTCCTTTCTTTATTGCCCTAAGTGTTACATCAGCTACACAATCGGAACCATCACACAACCGATTTTTGCTAATTATAAGAAACCAGTTCAACGTTGTAAAGTTAATCCAATGCATTGAGGCTTGGTTGTCACTGACATGATGACAATATAATTAAGTGTTTATAGTAATTTGCATTGCAGTTCATATATAGCCCATACAATGACAGCCAGATGGGAGACATGGCAGTGCTTTTCTCTGCTATTTTTGGCTATTAACGGTCAAAGTATATTCAAAAAAGGTCTGTACTATGAAATTAATGTGCAGTGTAAGAGGTAGCCTGCAAAGACAAACAAACAGGTTTCAGTGCCCGTTAAAGCTCTGTAAAATCTTCATCGGTTTCCGTAGATGTTTGGACCTTGTTTGCAAGCCTAGTTGCTTCAGTTCCTTGGTACCAAGATTAATCAACCAAGGAAATCGAAGCCGATCTCTTCCAGGGATCGTAGGACTTCGACTGCTCCATCTTTCATCAAGCAAAATCCACCATCAACAGAGCAGCTGTTAGCTTAGATGTTACATGGACACAGTTCCTATCACCTGGGATCAGAAGGAACTGAGGAAAAAGAAGTGTATTTTTATAAACAGCCTCTTACAGCTTCATATGCTGCAAAATATAGAAAATAAAAATACCGTACAGGTCTTAAAGATAATTTTATCTGAAGGAAGGGCACACTTTTTATAGCATGTATGGTTGCGCTATTATTTCCCTAAAACAGGGGCCGCGTCCGGCCATATGAGACTGTCATTGATAACAACAACATAGCTTTTGGCCCAACAGTAAATTATTACGTATTGTTGTTTGTGAAACTGATGCTGAAGCTGACAGCCAGGTGGAGGTGTAATCAAACCGCTCTGTAAAGGCCAGGAAAAGATCTTGGGAATGAACACATACACTTGGGAAAGAGCAAATCACACCATTAAGTTGCAAATTCGAGCGCACACACACACATGCACACACACGCGTGCACGAGCACAGGTAAGAAATTCTTATTTCGGTTTGCAGCTATGGCTCGTCTGCCGCCCACAGGCAAGATAACAGCGACACGGCAATCACACTATGATGAATGAGTTCTGATAGTCACTGAAAATTGCTCCTTGGTGGTTTCCAAAGTTTGGTACAGGGACTCTATATCTCCAAAATGAAATCAAAGCTCTATTCTTAGCCAATTCTTTTATTTCACACCCCTCGTTCTGCAGCGAAAACACCAGTCTCATTTGTACTCTCCCCGCAAACCCGGGCACCCGCGCACTAACTCACATCTTCATTCCCCCTTGACTCTTCCCCCCTCGCGTGTGAAATGAACTGTTCCATCTAAATCGCTTTCAGTGACACTGGCGAGTAGTTGGGTTCAAAATATGGCAGCGTCCTCAGCCCGCTCCCACAGCATGGCCGCTGATAAAACATTCACTAAGAGCATCACATTGGGCCAATCGCCTCTGCTTACAAACTACTTGATGTCTTCGCTGATTCATCAGCGAAGGGGAGGAGCCGGTCGGAGAGACGGGCCCGTGTGTTCCCGCTGTACTCGTGAGTGCATCGCTTGATGATGAAAGGCATAAAAACGCACGTGGCTGATTGAAATTCACACTATTTTCTTGTAGTTCCATCATGAATCCATTTGTCACCTTTTGATGTTTTCGCAGGAGCGCATCAACTTACATGAGCCATATCAAAGATAGCGAGAGAGAAAAGGCAAGCTTATTACCGGAATCACATTCTCTCCGGTTATGTTTCTTATTGATTGATAGCCGCGGGTTATTCCTTTTTTGAGTGGCTCCATGTATATTAAATTCCAAATATATAGACTTCACTCACAGTTAAGTAACAGTGCGACACCGGGCTCATCAGACCTGCGAGTGCAAACTCTCCAGCTACACTTTCCGAATCCGTCTTTGAGCAGGAAGCGACCTTTAGTGAACGGATTACAGGCTTTTGGCTACAATATCTGCATTTGCTCGAAAATAACAGAAAACGATTGATTTGCTTCTGTGCATTTGCAAGCACGGCTGCTCTCACCGTGTCTATTCTGTAGATTATTGGCAAATCATACGTCCGCCATCGCTATGATTGATAGTATTAAAAGAACAACGTATCAAAAGGTATGTACGAAAACGCTGTTCAGCGTTGAATCCAAGTCTGATTAACTGGATAATTTTCTACCGAATCTGTACCACCCCTCGAATTTATGAAGCGTTATACTGCCTTTCAGTTTACAGTTTAACTCCCTGCCCCTGCAAGTTTACTGTTACATTTTATTTTCACTCCGCTTATATAGCTCTTTTCAGCCACAGTGACCACAGCGAAGATCTAAATACCCACCGGACGCAGCCTACTCGGCAATAAAACACCACAAAAACACACAGCCGGTAAACATAGTCAAGCGTCTAACAGCCACATACAGCACTTTACCAAGAGCCGGATAAGCGCCTTTAAATTCAGACCGTCTCTCCCAAATTAATGATAATCTTTCAGCATGTGTAAATAGGCAGTTTACCATATTCCCTTGACAATGTGATATGTCACTACGTATCGAATCCGTGATGCAGATGAACAGGTTTTAAAGTGATGAACTTATTGAAGCGAGCAATTGCACTCCCGGAGAAATAACTTGAGAATTCCATAAGGTTTCATAAATTACTGATCATTAACTAGCTGCACAAGAAAAAAAAAAAAAAAAAAAAAGCTCCTTTGTAACAGGTTGCACAGAGAGGGAAAGGAGAACTTGCTGCGTGCACAATCTATATTTACAACCGCAGCTCAGAAAAGGCTGCCAATGTGAATTATTAGCTCTGGCTGGTGCACTGTGATGTAGCCTCATCTGATCTACTCAGGGCAAAACAATTGCACGGCATCAGTTCCTCTGATCTCAAGAGGACTGGATTTGGTTCTGAAAATACAAAGCGGGTTTTTGATATGGTAATTGTCTGTCAACTGAAGAATGTCAGCCATATGTAGATCAGCCAGTGAGACGAGCTAATCAAATGATACAGGCTGGTTGATGTGTGCATGGTGCCTACTGTACTGTACACTCACCAATATCGTTGTGATGGTAAGGGTTGTGTTGAACAGGGTGTCCGTCACATTGATGGATGGAAGCTTTTTCTCCATCGACAGTCCGGCCTCAGAGTGCCACAGGCCAATCTGCAGATGCACACACACACACACACACACACACATGCGTACATATCAGTCATCAAGTCCATCAGCTTGAAAAGGCCAGTCGAGACAATCCCATGCCGAATTGCCTCCCTTTGTCTTAAAGAATATCAACCACAAAAAAGACAGTGTAAGACAGAAAGGATCAATAGACCGATCAGCTCAAAGACGGTGATTGCAAAATTAAAATCTGGAAAAAAAGGACAGAAAAGACTGTGTTTGCAGGTCCTTGAGGAGGGATCTTGAGCGCATGTGTTCAATCGCTGCATTCATTAATCCAATTACAACCATATCCTTTGGCACTGAGACACACTCTCATTGTCATCACCAGTGGGGATGCACACTTTCCACCGAACACGAGGTTTCCTCCCTTGCATTAAGTTATGCACCCCGCCATCACTTAATTGAATTAGTGTCTGGCCAGGATTTTTAAATACAAAATTATGAGATTGTGCATGAGTTTTTACTCCCCCCTTATGTCCATTATACCGTCATTTTTCTGATAATAGGAAAACACTTTTGATTTGTATGCCATGACCTTGGAAGATGTAAATCACTCGTCTAGTTATTGGTCTAATTCCGTAACCTTGGAGCTTATTAAATCTTTTCCCTCGCAGTTAAAATGAAAAATGCAAAACTGTCCAGTAAAATGAAGACCAGCTCCTTTGACAAGGCTTTCACTTTTTCCCGACTGCCAATTTCCTCTATAACAGCTCTGTGGTCTATTATATGAGATATTTATTATTCACTTCCGACCCTAAAACATCGGTCACTCAACAGAGCCAGGACCACCAGAACTAGGAACAAAACAGTCCTCGTTTTCCATCATTTTCACTTGAAAGTCACGTATTAATTCCGCATCCGACAAAGAAAAAACAAAAGACGCACGTCGTTAATAACGGTTGCAGTTGCTGAGTGTGTGTGTGTGTGTGTGTGTGTGTGTACATACACCCTGGAGATAAAATCCGATCAGATAGAAGGCTAAATATATCATAATATTGGTTTTGTGAATCTTTAATTGATGTAACTTATCTTCTGTTGAAATGAATGCACTGGGCTTTATTCTACGAGGTTGTCCAGCAGACGGTGCTCTCATGATAAATATTGGACCGAAAACTGAAGGATTTTCATTAGAATGTTCATTGAAAACTACCTGTACCCTGGAATCTCACTCATAGGGTAAACATTACCACCTTTTCCTTCGTAGTGAATTAATTCTCCTTATCGCAGTAATCACCCCTTCCCTATTATGCACACTATACGTGTGAAATAAATGAGAAAATATAGCTTCCAATCTAAAACTGATGCATCAGTGTGCTCACTCTGTCACTGCCTTGAATTCTAATGAGTTTCCCGGTTTCATAGTGGAAACCCTTTGGGAGATATTCTACTTCTTTGAACATAAACTGCTACATGATCGGTGATTGAAGTTTCATAAGAATAAATTACAACAAATACGGTTGACTGAGCCTGACCGTAGCTCGCTTCAAGACAAGATCCTCCGGAGATCTCGGCGCATTCATGTAGATCCTGTCTAGGATGTAGTCTACTCGTTGTGTTAACGCTGACGATGAATTGGGCTGTGAAGCATTAAAAAGCAAGAGAGCGCTCCTGTAATCAAAGATTTCCTTTGAGAGTATTCGTTCAAATGGATCTCGTCTTCAATGTCTTCTGTTGTACCTGTTGGGAGACACATCACCTTGCTCGAGCAGACCGACTCCAGCGCCTTGCTGCGTGACGCAGCACAAACTCCACCGTCTACTGATGATGTCCCCGGGAAACAGCAAGGGAGGAAATGTGCAAATACTGTATCATGACACAAAAAGGGACCCGTGAAATATGGTGTTCAGCAATCAGTGCACAAAATCAGTTCCCGGAGCCTGTGGAGGCGGTGGAAGACGGGAGCCTGAGGCTTGGCTGATCCCAGCAGGTGCCTTCAGAGGTCTGAGCACAGGGGTGACAGAGAGGGTAATGGTGTGGAGTCATTGTGACTCCTGCTGGAACTGGAGGTGGAACGGAGGAGATGAAGGAGTTGTGAGCCGGGAGGGAGAAGAAGCATATGCTATCACGGAAGGACTGGCCTTACGGTGGCCTTGCTGTCAACAAATGGCGAGCGTCAAAACTAAAACTACTCCGCGTGCGGCGCTTTGACGAACACATGCAGGAAGGAAAACACAAACAACCGCCAGTGCAAACGGAAAGGCACATTTGTGAACAAATATACAGTGGTATTCATTATAAAAAGGACAAATAGCCTGATATTGCAATTATTCTTGATGAAATTTTTCAGTAAATTAAGCTTTTTCTTATTGATTTGTAAACACGGAAAAAGCCTCATTATAGAACACAAATAGAATAGAAAGATGACAAAGGATAGTGTAATAATTGAAAAGACAAATATACGGGGCAAATTATTTTACTGAATTAAAAATCCCCGCCAATACAGCTCGCCATTTATCTGAAGGCCAGGAAACAAAATCAGCACTCTCACTTGTCAGTGCTACAATTAAAGGAACCCTAAAACACTGCATAAATCATGTTAAAGAATGGCAAGAAAATAAAAAAAAATCTCATTATACATGCAACACACTCCGGGAATCTCTTTGACTAATAAGCTGTTAGATGTAGGGGTGACTTGCCATACTCCCGAATCTGTTTGAGTGCGCTACGAATTGTTGGAGATTTCTAAATGCAGTCTCCTTAATTTGGAATCTCAACTGCGGCTGTAATAAACAGTCACTATGCGGTGCAACCAGTGAATCTATAAAACAGCATTAACATTGCTTTTGTGTGCTGCGCGCGGTATTTATTTCCAGAGACACGGGGATGTGAGAGGAAGAAGAGAATGCCATAAGAAAGACACGGGGAATATGAGGAGGTTCAAATGTAAAGGACTGAGAGGGAAATCAGAGATACTGGGGGATGTCAATCACTTTCCGAGTAGGTGTGGTGAGGCTGACAAAGGGAAAGAGAATCAAATAAGGGGAAGTATGAGGAGAAGCCAGCTGGGGTGCCGAAGGGACCAAAGAGGCAGCAAATGAGAGACAGTAAAGGAAAGACAGAAGAGCTTATGCCTCTACCAAATAAAGAGAAAGCACAAGAGTGACAAAGAGCAGGGAGGATGAGGGCATGACAAGTGAATGACACACCCTGTGAGGGAATACCCAGGGGTCATTCGGCAGCCAGGAAATAAAGCGCGAGAAAAGGAATTTGAAGGTCCCTTGCTGAAGCTTTATCAATATATTCGAAACAAATGTGACTGACAGACAAACTTTCAACTTCGGAGCAGTTGGTTGCTCTGACTGTCCGAGTCAATAATCTGACTGAAGGAGGCATTCCCTTTGAAACATGTGTCACCCAGCACTAGCTTAGCGACCACCACTGTGTGGATTGCAATGGCAGAGTTGGGGAAACACATAGCAAAGCAGTTGAAGGTTCAAGCACAGCGCGTACTTCCATCTCTGTGCAGATATTGAGCAGGAGTCTCCCGGATGTGACGATCTTCGCAAGCACAATCGACCTGGAAACGAATGTGGAAAAACAAACGTGGTCGGGTGTCCTACTGAATGAGCGGGGCAAGAAAATACCGGCTAACATCGTTCAGCTAAAGATAAGTACCGTATACAAGTTACTCTAACTGTGGATGGGCAAGCATCAGTTTGTTGTGTTTTAGGGCTCTTTCTGCCGCCTGATTCCCTGACTGACAGAAAAGCAACAACGATTATTATCCCGTGTTTTCGGGGAGCTTGCAGATGCCTCGCCCAATGCAGCAAAAGGAGCAGCACCATTGGAAGTCGTTGGGGTCCAGACCACCTTCATCCACTTTGCCATCATGAGGTCCTCCATCATCGCCATGTTTGTTATTGTCTGGAACGGATCACAGAATTCGACACTTGGAAGTGAACTCTGAACTCGTACAACACCCACAGGAAGTATATGTGCAGTGACATTAGACCTATTAAACAGATGTACCTATGTTTGTACAAAATGTGGGCATAAATGAGTCTCAATTTTAGAGCAAAGTCACACAGGGGGAGAAGGATTCAGGTTTCAAAATGAGTTGGGATCAAAACGTAGCTGAACTCCTGGCAGCGTGTTGTTTTGTGCACATGTCTGTGTTTGACGTGTGTTCTTGAGGTTGGGGTCTCTGCAGACGGACTGACAGTCTTATACCAACTCGGCAGTAACTAAAGAGTTACTACATTTAGAGCACAAAGTGATCATGTGGTTAAGATGACAGAGCATGAATAAATGTACCATGTTGCTGTGTGTAGGACACAATAGTAGTCTTACAATCTCTCTGGAATAGCGATTTAGGAAAATCCCTTAAAAGCCTTTCTGTGTGGTATGACTCATCACCATCCAAAATCTGATTAACCAGGGTGGTGCTCTGGGCAACCTTCGGGGACGAGGTGAACACAGGTGATGTTGCGCGTGGTTGTCGTTGCCAATGGGAAAGGAACATTGGTTCTCGTGCTGATTGAAGAAAATGACTCAACCTTCTACAGAATGATTTGCAATTGGTTACTTCTGGTCACGGAGCGACTGAGCATAAGTCAGAAATAGAACATGCTGGAAACCCCTTACATTTCTGGTCTTCAAACACTCTGCCAACTTTTGAACATTTGTCAATGCATCTTACCATCTATAGCCACCTTTGCAGTAGAGGAACTTTCTTAGAATATTTTCAGGAACTAAACCACCTCTTCATGCATTTGGACAGCATAGGAACCAGGAACCGTGCTACTTAGTTCTCAGTCGTATTTCAGCTTCTACTTCAAGGCAGCGGTCTTCTTACAGTTCTATGGAAACCCCCATTACTTGATATTTCTTGACGATTGTGGAGTGCAATTTTCACAAACCAATTGTGGTCACTGGTTGGCTGTTTTGTTGTGACGATGTGGATACACCCGGCTGCAAAATGGACTGATGCAGAGGTCCAAGCCAGCTACGCCACAGAGGAATTTCCAGGGCTTGCAGCAGTACAAGAACATTTTCGCCAGAATAAATGCAGCGTTAGCTAAAAGCGGGATTGAGGGTAGGGAAGCAGTGCATGGAGATAAAAACAAACAAACACTTTAACCGATATGATAATACATGGTTATTTTTACTGTGATGCAGATGCTTGCATAAAGTGGCAGACTTAAAATACAGCTCAATAATAACTCACGTGCTCATCGATGTTGTGACATGATATCAGATCTAAGGTCTAAAAGCAATGCTGCATGTTCTTCAAGAATAGCTTTGCTTGTAGATCACAAAGCAAACCACACCCTAAAAGCCATTGTCCCTTCTCATTCTGCGTGCGCCCTGGCGTTATTGCTTTTGCAAACATCTTCATCTCAGCGGCAAAGTTAACAAGACAGCTTGGCATTTATTACAAATGCAAATCAATTTATTTATTCCTACTTTTCTACTGGCCCCTCAGGTGTCCCTACAGCTGGAGGATAAGAGATGTGGAGTGGTAAAACATTATGGGTCATGAGTTCATGACACGACGATGGAAGGGGATGGAATTTCCTGTTTAATGTTTAGATTAATAACATTACATTGTCTGGGAATGACCGCTTCACATTTTTAAGGCATAAAATGTCTGACAGTCCCTGTAGGAAAAATGTATTGTGCCACAACGCGGAACTGTGGGAAGCTGTGTTGATGAATATTGTGTGAAATCACGGGCTCGGGCCAATCGGGACAGACGCCTGTGGTGTGCGGCGCTAAAAACATCCACGTTTTGTTCAAAAACAAAGGTGTTAAAATGACCAAACAGTTTCAACTTTATGTCAGGTGGGAGGGATGCGGTTTGACCATCTGAGAGAATACTGACACCTTCGCGTTCTAATAGGCGCAGACAGGCCATCTGGCTATTTATATGACAGATGGACCGTCCCACCTAATGTGTCACAGGGCCGACGCAATGTGAAATGCCTGGAACAAATTGTGAGAAAAGAATCGAACTGTCAGCCACAGCCTACGTGCTATTGGAACGCCACGATTCCCGGAATTGTCAGGAGGCGACTGTAACAGAGGTGCAAATGTAACGACCGTCATCTCCTTCTCAGCAGGTCTGACATTAATGCTTTTCTGCCCCTTCTTCTTTTTAATTTCCATCCGACTAAGCTTGAGGGAAAAGACTCGCCGGTGGAAAGTTTGACGTGTTTGCTCTCTGCTGACCCGTGTTGAGTTCCAAACACTTAATTGTGAATCAACCCAGGAATCGAAGAACAAGACTGCAAGGGGGAACGAAAACCAAGAATGAACCCGCCGGTGCTTCTAAAAGACAAACAAATAACCTAGGTAGGAATTCAAGGGTGAACTAGCATAATGCTTAAACAGAGCCAGAGGGGCAAACTTGTAGGCACACACTCATAAATCTGCATGTACATATATATTACACACACACACACACACACACACACACACACACACACAAACACACACACACACACGCACACACACACACACACACACACACAGCCAAACAAAGGCGCACATTCAGCCGAGCAATACATCACACCCAGCCTCGAAATCCTTTAAGACTGGGGGATCTTGCAAAACAGCTCATCCATTCCGCTTTTGATCTATTCCCCATCTCCAAGCTGCAAAGAGTAAACTGAGAAAAACAAAAGAGAGAAGGGGACTGCTGAATGTCTCAGAGAGACCCAACAAAGGGGAGAAGTAGAAACATATACAGGATACCGGTGTGTGAAGACTTGTGTGATTTCTGTCCTTGCTTTGACAAATTCCCCGTGAATTTTAATGCGCAGATGCAAATTTACCACAACAAAAACAACGAAAAAAAAAGACTTTGAACCGGTTGCCTACTCCATATTGTATTACTTTTGATCTCCTATGTCGTGATTGGTTACAAACCGGTGTGCCATACGCCTCCCCAAAGGACCTGCAAAATGCATTAAATGATCAAAAAGTCTGCGGTGATTTCTCAGGAGAGAATACAGTATATCACACAATAATCAGTATAATTTATAAGCAACGCTGTGCAGTTCCCCAAGTGTAATTCAATGAAATCAAGAGCTGCCTGCACCGTTTTAGGACAAAGGAGCTCAAGGACTGAAGTTCTAAGAAATGTCCTGCTGTGTGAAGAACCCGTCCCCTAGATAACCCTGTGCTTATGCAGGCGAAAATGTTCATGTTCCGCTGCGAGACCCGGAAACCCCTCGGCGGCGTAGCAGGCCGGAAGAGCTCTTTCTCGGTCCATTTCTCTCTTTTCTTTTTTTTTTTTTGTCTGAAAAAGGAAGAAAACAGCTGAACACTGATCACAATAGTTTGTCGCCCCGCAGTCCGCTGGAAGTATCTGGTAATGGGAGTCAACCTGAAAAGGTTCTAGGAACCGCAAAAAGTTCCTGCAGCGCAAAAGGGCCCTTCGTCAGAGAAAAATGTCTTATACAAATGCTGTTGAAAGCAGAAATAATAATGTTACATCAGGCATTCCAGTCCTACTTTGAAATCAACACATTAAATTAAATCTCTGACTCCCGATTAGTATTCAACCGCGTTAGAGGAAATGAAATGCGATCCAATCTAATAAAAGTGACTTTTGCAAGCAGTCTCAATGTAATTTTGTCAGAATTCATAGCTCTCCTGACCTCCGGGGCTGTCTGCCACAGGACATTTAACTCATAACACAGACTGACTGGTTTGCAATAAACTGGAGGAGAAAAAAAATAAAATAAATAAAGATCAACCGATGCACAGGCTCTGCGATAAAACACAGCTCCGACATTAGTCAGAGAGCTTTTATCTTGAAACTATGTATACATACACACTCACGCACTTCAAAATTTTTTTTTTCTTGAAACAGAAATTATGCCTAAAACCTGTGAAATTGTGGCAACATAAAAGAAGCAACTACCCCCTGGGAGGAAGTGAACATAACACAAATAAAGGCCGGTAAAAGGGTAGTCTAAGGAAGTAATGGGAATGATTGTACTGAATTCGCACAACTAATTTAAGCTTGCAGGCAGTTGATTCTTATGTATGCATTCCCTCCTGAAGAGGAAACCGAAGTCCTCATGCTTTATTTCACAGGAATTAGGACCAATGATGCCGTATCAATGGCATTGAGGAGACGCGTTCCTTATTGAAAGACCATCAGAGATTCGGGCTGAATGAAGTCCGACTGCGAGCATGCAAACAACCCTGTGCAATGCAGGGCGGACGAAAAAACAGCTGATTAAAATAAAATGCTATTTCAAGTTTTGTAGGTCCTCCTCGATGGATATTTATGGGTAAATAATCCAAGTGAGGTACAGGCAAGTAAAACAAACAGACAAACAAACAAACAAAAAAAACGTAAAATCAAATACTGAGCCATTTTTTTTGTGTTTGGGTATAAGTGAACCTCTTGCTCTGGTTTGTCAACTGACACTGTAATGACTGATTTCACGTTCTACGCGATCTTTACCTGTCAAAAACAGCGGCTATAGCCACGTGTACACGCAAGAGCATGAGAATATATGGCTAAAAATCTGTATGACTTGAAATTCTGTATATAAAGAATTAATAAAACATGAAGTGCTCTCAATTGAAATAAAATTCATCCTAAAAAAAAAAAAAGCTTATAAGGGTAACATAAATGTTAATGAGTGACATTAATAATTATGGCACGCTCATGATAGCGGATTTAGAGAAAAAAGCACATTAGGTTACAAAGTTACACAAACCTTTAAATTTAATTCACACCCCAGCATCAGGTGCATTGATTTTTAGGCGGAGAAATACTACTATCCAGTGGCATCCATCGAATTTTGGAAATTTCAGTGTCACTTTGAGAATTTAATGGGATAATGTCGCTTCCCTTCAGTCTCTGACCCTCATAAAAAAAACACATAAAAAAAATGATTCATGATAAAACTTGATTTGCAGGTCAGTGTTTTTTTTTTCCAATTTTTTTTTAAATTTTTTTATGCATGACACTGGAACAACTTGTTTTAGGGTCCATCTGGAGCGCCATTATATCTAATTAAAACTGCCAACTCTCGTGATGTCAACCTCGACCCCCGGAAAAACATACACGCAGATGGAGTTAAAGATCAGAGATATTTTGGTAATGAGCAGCCGGGAGAGATCAGACGCCCATCACGATTTTAAAAAACTGACAGCGGCTCCAGTGTTTGTGTATCGGGTCCCGTACCAAGACTGTTTCAGATGTGCTCTTCTTCGCTGGAGCAGAGAAAGACATCCAGGGGGCGTCACGGAGAACTGAGCTACTATGTGCTATTGTGATAATGTCCTGCAAAAAAACAAATATAATAATAAATAAATAGGGGGTGCAGACTCGACCGTGGGTTCCCGTTGAGCGCCTCCTCGCCCTTCTCATTCCCCCTCACATTCCCCTCCTCTTTTTTTTTCCACTCCTCTGTACTTGCCTTTCTTCCTTCCCACCTTGCTCTGCAGCACCAGAGAGAGAAATTGAACTGAGTGCATCTGCATTCACAGCGGCGTGGGGAGCGAGAGTAATAGTGTTCTTGGAGACAGGGCGGGAGCAAAGGAAAAGGGAGCGTAAGACGAAGAAAAAAAAAGCAAAAAGCAGATGCCGTAATAAACACAGGAGTGGCACCGATGGAAAATCAATGAATTCAATACAAAAGGAGAGAGAAATTGAAAGAACATGTTCACCCTTTAACTGGAGAAAGTCATGTTTAATAACACTGCTCAAATCATTTCATGCAGATCGAAGGCGTGCTCGTGCAGTCGTGTGCGTTTGACAGATTCCAGGCATTGCTTCGGGAAAAAAAATAATATAAAAGAAGACCAAAAAAAAAAAACTGGTTCTCCTCCTCCTCCTTTAGCTTCCTGGGGCTCATTTTAAGGGACGTTAACAAAATGGGAATCTGTATCAGGTTTATTCACTTCTACTCAGTCTGGAGGAGGAATTCAACTGAAAGGATATTAAGGTTGGAGTTGGTATTGATGATTTAAGGTTTTAGGGCAATCGGTTCCATGTATTTGGCTTCTTCACTCATAAAGCAGCAAATTTAATCCAGTGTGATTCTACTTCCTCCTGCTGGGGATACTCATGGTAGTTTGCTTATTTGCCCAAGTGGTGATTTCTATTACTTTGGGAAACATATTTAAGTTTGTTTCAAGTGCCTAGCATAATTTTGTTTTCCAGCATCATCTAATAACTCTAGATTGGTGAAGGACGTTTTAACACTAAATTCCGAAACAGCAAAAGAAGCCAAAAATGATTCATTCTCAAAAGGTTTTTTTTTTTCTTCTAATTTTTCCCCCAGCTATGGCAATTCAGCTTGTTTGCAGCCTTGCAAGCTTTAAAAAAAAAAAGAAAAAAGAAAAATAATATGTCAAAATGTTAGAGAGAGCCGAGCCTATTCTGAACATCTTATTTTGATTCCAACCAACAGACCAGATAATAAAAACAATTGGCTTTAAGTCACGCAGCAACAGATTGAACTTTGGCTTTCTTACTTTGTGCCACCGTGCCCTGTTGTTACCGTGTCATGATCCTGCACCTGTTTCCTCCAGCTTCTTCAAATAAC
Organism: Fistularia tabacaria; assembly: GCA_901007705.1. Classification (NCBI taxonomy): domain Eukaryota; kingdom Metazoa; phylum Chordata; class Actinopteri; order Syngnathiformes; family Fistulariidae; genus Fistularia; species Fistularia tabacaria. The sequence goes on along the minus strand of CAAKHD010013310.1, from coordinate 246,418 downwards.
CCTGCTATTTCTGCGCTTGACTCCTGTTTCTCTCCTCTCTCCTTGATTTCGACGCAGTTCCTAAGCCGCAGACTTCATTAATCACCCCTGTGATACGACAGAACTGGAGATTCTTTGCCCTGCAGAATTGTACCACGGCAGTTGGCAGTTCACCAATCTATTCTGATACAAGTACATGCACATATGCATATGTATACACACAAACACGCGCGCACGCATGCGTGTGTGCATGCCAATACTGAAAAGCTAAAGCGACGCCACGATCATTCCTCACAAAACCTCCCCTTCTCGTGCCGCTTCCTCTATTTAACAGGCATGCTGCAATCATTGAGCTCCATGCAGAAAATAAGGGCCAATTCGCAGAGGCCAGAGGCTGCAAAGAGGCTGGACGCCCTGTCGCTATGTGTGTGTGTTTGTGGGTGAGTGTGTGTATGTGTGGTGGTGCAAATGGCTGGCAGCGTGCACTGTGTTTGTGTTCGAGGAGAATTGTTGGTCTTCTGTAACAGCATAGATGGCGGCGGACTGGTGAGCCAAGAGGCAGGCAGTGAGGTCTGGCTAGGGCCCCATTTCTCAGCTCTCACACAACCACTGACATACACATAACTAAAAACTATTGATGCGCATTGTTACAAAAGCGCTCTACACACACACACACACACACACACACACACACACACACAAACACACACTGAAAGTCATGTAACACTGATCGTTCGGTAAATCTAAGAGTTGCTGCGGAAAAAAAAACTCAGATTCTCAGGGAAATTAGTTGGAGGTCACACGTTCATATGTTTACATTTATACATATCCAAAATTCTACTTATACTTTGACTGTTTCACATCCTACCCTCGATGTTCACATCGCTGGGGAAATATTCTGTACTCTCTGAAATACACTTACAGAAGACAAGATAATTCTCCTTATACTCCTTTATCTAACTCATTACACCAGGTTGTGAATGGCCATACAGAAAGGATACAGAGGATTATATTATATTCCCTTGAAATAATGTGATTAGTTATTCCACTGGGAAATAGGAGTGAAGGTCAATGGTGTTGTCTTAAGTATGAGTTATGGTGGTGGTTAAATTAGTGCTTGAGGAAAAAAAAAAGAGCCCCGCTGTTACTCAAGAAATGGGAAAATTGTTTTTATCAATTCGAGCTTTTATAGTTGTCCTCTCGTCCTCTTCCTGTGTCTTTCTTGTCTCTCTATGCCCTCCATCTATGGTTGTTATTAGTTAAAAGTGATAGTGATTTTGCAGCCGGAGTCGTTGACAACGCCGCTCCTGTTCCTGGCGATGTTGCTCTCCTGGCTGCAAACACGGGGGGGACAGCTGCCGAAACTTCTTCTGTGCGTTAAAACTAAAACCGTGGATTCCCCTCTGAAAAAAAAAATATTATCGCAAATAATCATCTTTCCTTCATTCATTATCCATACCAGTTATCCTGCACGCCGGGTAGCCGGTAGCCGGCTGATCGCAGGGTCACATTTCGAGAAAAATAACCATTCGCTCTCTCATTCATATATCTGGGCAATTCAGGGTCTCCAATGAACATACTTCTTGTTTTTGGAGTGCGGGAGGAAATCAGGGAACCTGGAGGAAACCCATACAGACACGGGTAGAAAATGAAGACTCCATACAACAAGGCTTACTACTGCACCACCATGCCACTTGTCTTTATTTCTTGACCTAATTTAATTTAATTTCACTTCATTTAATTTCAGTATATTTTATTTATTCATTTTTTATTCAACTTTATTCTACTTTATTTCCCTTTAAATGCCATCTCACAGTGGCTGCTTTCAGAAGGTATTACATCGTAGTTTAGGGCTAAAATGAAAAGGTCAGAATCAGAAAACATATAAATATTATATACCGTACATATCAAAAATATTGGAATTTGATTTATGTACAAATGAAACAGATTCACAAACTTTATCAGATTATAAAATGTTCGATGACGTTTCAAATATTTCTCTTTTACTATGCTCGCATGGCAAAACAAAACTGGGCATCTTGAGGTAGCTGTCAAGGGGTTTGCTACTGAGGGGCTACAGAATATCTGCAGAGGGGGCGAAGAGAAATTAAGAAATGGACAACTTTGTTCCAAAAACTGTTGGATAAAGTTCTTCAAAGATGATCTTAATGTTTATCACGTTGTATTTTCCACTCCAAGAGATCTCTCTTCTCCATGCACTTCTAAAAGCTAGAAACAGTGTGGGCGTTGCAGGCCATGATACTACTGCACCAGTTAAACACAAAATGAATAAAAAAGACCTGAACTTTCCGACTGTTGTGTAAAAATTGTGTGTGTGTGTAGGTGCGAGTGTATGTAGACAGGACGTCACCTTTCTTAAATCTTTCCAGTGGCCCTCACACCCCCTTACTTGGCCCTAAGGGGCCCCAAGTTGACCGCATGTGGGAAGTGTTAGTCAACGACACAAGCAACACCCCCATCCCTCCGTCTAACACCTTGCCTCGCCACATTAACATAACTGGCATGACTGCTTTATAATACTTCTGGTTGAAATCATCGCATTAGGCATGATAGCATTATCCTTCTGCTGCACTGGACCCCTGCCAGGACGAAGAGGGGACACGGGGAGACAGAGACAAGGTTAATAAAGGCAGATGGGCCACTGTCTGATTCACAGGCTGCTTGGGTAGGATTTTTGTCACCCAGGCAGGAACCCTTTTCACCTTTTATTGGCGTTTACTGCAATTCACAGGACCAAATGTTAAAAAAAAAAGGTGCATGAACGTATTGTTATTCGTTGTGATGTCAGAAAAGCATCAGATCTATGTTATGACTTCTTCAACTGCTGTACTCTACATGTGATGCATCACTACAAAAGCTTTTAAGGTACAAGTGAAGGGGAGTCTGTATTGCTGTAACAGAGGAAAAACAAACCTCGCAGGATTATAAAAGTAGGTTAAGTATTAGGTCTTATGACCCATCCATCTATTTTCTGCTCATTATCCAACGCTGAGTCACAGTGACCTCAGAGTGAGCAAGATAAACAAGATGTCCTTCTCCCCATCTCCCCTCGCCATGCACTCCAGCTTCTCACAACCTTCCCAGGGTAGGCAACGTATATAATCTCTCCAGTGAGTTCTGGATCCACCGCCTCTGCCAGCTGAAAGAGTCTAGAGCCCCTTCAAAAAGACAGTGTCTGCAAATCATCGTAAAGAGATACTCTAAAAGCCCACAGCTGGCTCTCAATTCCAAGTAGCAGCTGGTTGACTGGTAGCTCCTCTGCTAATCCATTAGCCTAAAGTCAGGTATAATAGAGTGGAAACTAAATTTAGCCTCCTGGATCTGTAAGAGAAAATCCTTATTTCGCCACATTGTCCCTTTTAATGGTGCACTTGAATAGCCTCTCTTCACGTAGGGTTACGGACCACTGCCGCTGCCAATACCTCTCGCCCTCCAGTCCATGTCAGCAGATTCGGTTGTGTGTCCAGAGATGTGCAGACCCCTGGTAATGGGTGTGTGTGTGTGATGGCAACGAAGGAGCAGGGAGTTCTGCTCACTTCCAAACAAAGCTTCAGCTCTAGAACCATACCGGACTGCCAGGGGCGAGAGGGGCTGGGTGGGTAACTTGGTCACTTCATCCTTTGTCTGTCCAGGCAGACTGCAACGGCAGATCAGTCGTCTCAGAGCCCCGACAGTGACCTCAATGGGGACATCTCATAGTTTCACTGGCATTATTCAGCGTCGGTATTGACAATGATTAAGAACACTGGAAGGGGGAGGAGTTCGGAGAAGTGGCGTGTCTGATCTGGTCTGTCTGAGCCAATAACCCAGAATTTGCCATGAAGAACGCAGTGTCCAAGAAATACATGATTCACACAAAAAAGGAGAATTGGCGCAGATGTTTTCTTGGTCGTGTTTGTCAGGCTGGTATCTATTTTTTTCGAAAAGACGAGCACTGACCCGGAGATCTTGCTGAGTGTGTCTGACCCGGGTGGCGCGCACGCGTTTACTCAGAGGAGTGAACACAAAAATGAGATCCGTGCTCTGCAAGGCACGGGCACGACGTGCAGAGATATTTCAGTCATAGTACATGCACATTCATGAATATGGTTGTTTTTAATCAACGGTTTCGTATGCAGTGACACACACACATGTGTTCTCATGGCCTCAGCAGTCCATGTCTGCAGCTTTGCATATTAGTCTTGTAAAGGGCACACTTAAAAAAATAAATTGCAAATACACTGAATAATTGTAACTTTACAAGTGCGGCTGATATGAAATATGATGTCTTTCTGAATAATGCGAGACCTAGTTTCCTCGATTGATGTATTCACAGTCGTATACAGGAAAATACAACATACAAAGCCCTTTATTGTCTTTGTATTATCAAAAAACCACAATGACATTTACGTTTACAGCTGCAGAGTGAAGTACTTCGAAAAAGAAAACATACGCACGGATCCAACAACTGAACTCATGCGTTCACAATCATATAAAAGATGTGTGTAATAAAAATGTCACTATTAAAATATACACTATTATAAAATACACCAATAGTCAAAACGCAACTTTTCCCAATGAGTTACATGAAGAAAGAACTGGCCTGGACAACTTAATTCAATGCATTTGTTCAAATAAGACACAAAATTTAATAATATTATATGCAAGTATCCAGATTTTGTTAAGCGGTTATCTGTCTCTTACCATAAAAGTAAACTTGACCTGCCGGATTCTGTCTGTGATAACTTCTCTGTCATTCAAATATTTAGGTTTTCTGTCACTGATGTTTACTTTTTCCCCCCGCATTTTACCTTCCATCCATTACTCACACACAACCTCCATTTTTTATCTGAGAGATTAACCATAGGTTTCTTTTTTCCACTGCCAGTGACTGCTCGGCTCCACTGGAGCATTTTAAGATGGTTTTGATGGATGGGAGAGGATGGGAGAGGGCAATCTTTTTGCCCAAACTGATTTCCCTCAGCCAGACGGCGATTTAAGATTGTGATTTTTTTTTCTGAGGGTTCTCATAAACGCGTATAATACTTTAATCTTACGCTTATTTTAACATCATACTGACCCTTAATTAATAGCTGACTGTCCGTCTTTCTCTCAGGATCTAACGGTAAACACTCAGAAAGTAAATAATTTGTATGTTGTTTAAGTGGAGCCTGGAATCTCCTGGTATCGTGTAATATATCAAGTGATAGATGCTATTTATAACACAGGAACAACAGTAATTACACTATTCCTTCATGAATAGGAAACTTATTCTAATCTCCCGACCGCCTCTCTTCAATTTCCTTTATGTCTTTGAAATCCCGCAGAACATGTTCGTCTCTTAGTAACAACTTCTTTTTTGGGGGAACAGATTTGAAGCCAGGCATAAAAACTCTGTCAGAGATGTCAAGGTGGACCATTCTACGCACTCGTGCATGCTTTGCGAAATACAGCCCACGTCTGGCGTGAGACGCCTCGTGCATCAGCAATATTTCCAATGGAGCGGAGATATCGACAAGTTTGCACAAAGGACACGTGATTTTTTCATTAAAAAAAAAAAATCATAGATAAATACATTTCCTATTCATTCATTCATTCATCCATTTATTCTCTATACTGCTTATGCTGCAAACTACTATCTCTCTGCAAATCACAGGGCCACATAAAGAGACATTGAGCTACTCATCCTCACATTCATAGATCACATCTGGGCAGTTTGGGTGTAGGAATATACCTACTGCCTGTTTTTTGTGTGAGAAAAAAACAGAGAACCGTGAGGAAAGCCACGCAGACGCGGGGAGAACATATCTGTCGGAATCAGAATCAGATATGGTCTGTGGAGGTTGTGCAAACTCCACACAGAAAAAAAACCCAGTCGGAATCAAACCGGGGACCTCGAAGCGCTGCGCCATCCTCCACGTCCTTACATTTTATATCTCACTCGCAAAACATTCAAAACAATTCTCACTGGCTAATAAACGAATGATGAATTGCAGAGAAGGGCTATTCTGAGATGGACGGTGACAGCAGAAATAAACAAAAAGAAGTACATAAGTATCTTCACTTTTTAATCAAAGAGCAGCATAAATGTTATTTTTACCCCCGGTTCCTCTTTCAACTCTCATTCCTGGAACGGTTGTAGATATTTGCATCAAAAGATATCAAATGTTATCACCGGCCTCCCTGCTGCACACTTCAGCTTGAGCTACACCGCCATAAACTGCCAAAAAGAGGACTGTAACAGGAAGCGGTGCTCTACAGGGACCAGCCGCCTGAGAAGGAGGCCGTTTTGATCCACAGTAACAGCCATATTACGGCTCCTGTCAATCTAAAGGCCACTGATGTTCGTACCTTACGACAATAGTATGCTATTTATTCAAAAATGCTTTTAGCTTTACCCCACACATCATCTTCAGCCTTCATTTAAAATTCACTTGATGACATAAAAAAGATATTCATGTCATATGAAGACAAAGAGTAGACAGTTACTTTACCTGCCTTAGGCCATCCTTGCTGTTCTGCATGATTCTCAGGGCATAGTTGGATCGTTGGCCTTTGCTGTTGAACTCGATGTGGCCCGTTAGACCTTCCAATTCTACCTATCCGACACAGACACAGACACATGTTAAAGACCTTGACGTCATACAGTAAATCCTGCCTCCATCTCAGTGGGGCCAATGGCACGCAGCAGTCGAGGATCCGTTCGCGCAATCAGCTCGATATCGTTTAATTTCGAGGAAGAAAAGAAAGATGAATCTGAAATGTTTTCAACTGAAGGCAAAAAAGGGGAGGCATAAATCATGTCTTTGAGGAAGAAAGATAAACAGTCTGATATTGACTCCTTGTCACATTTAAGTATTCTGATAGCCCAATCACTTACAGCCTTTTCTCTCTAATAGGAAAACACATTCTGCTCAGTGACAGCTCATCTTTATCTCCTTCCTCCATTGTCTCTTTATATAATGGAAAGCTGATATAAACTGACCTAGCGGATAAGAAGTGTATCTGAGATGTGAGCACAGACGAAAAATTATGAGCTGTTGTCACCACCGAAAATCTTGGCTCTAAAATATCCAATTGACATTCTGGAAGTAAAGCGCTAATGAACATGTCAGGAAGCTCCACCGTCTCACTCTAATGACTGAATTTTTCTGGCCTTTGTGTCGGCGCATACATTGTATCGGGCAAAAAAAAATAAAATAAAATAAAAAAAAACACGCCCAAAACCCAGCCACAGCAAAATTAACTCCAGGAAATGTGAACATCAATTAACTGAAATTAGTATTTTGTGAATTATTCTTGCAGAGAGAAAGCTGAAACACTGTTCAACTTACTGCTCTTCATTATTAGTATGAAGACACCTCTGGGAGGTGCCTAGGTTAGCTTTTAATTAATAGAAACATTTTTTCCAAAACTTTTCATTTCCAAAATTGAATGCGACATTGAAAAGGATTAAAACTTTGCATGGTAACAAGATCCAAGGGGGTTTTCATGTCCAACAAATTAATAGTCAAGTTATATTTGAAGATCTACTCATTACTGAAACATATATACTGGGCTTTTATTGGATTATACGCGCAGAGGTAGGTAGATGTGATCTCTGCAGCCAAAGCTCCAATGTTTTCAGCATTACTCTCACACAAACAGCTGGATGTGGCCTATTCTTAATAGATAAAGATGAGGCTGACGTTACAGAGGACGCTAATGGAAGAAGCTGTATACGCTGAAATTAAAGCGAAATAAAAAAAATCCTCAAAGCTGTGTAGACAATCACGCAGCACCCTTGTCTTGTTTTGGCCAGCGGAGGCAAACTTACCATCCTCAGGTAATTCATAAGACTGGTGCCGTGCTCCCAGATTTTGGAGGACTTGCAGGAGAGCTGAGTGGCGCCGACATTTTGGCTCCGGTTCAACTCCTGGACTGCCGCCACTACGGCGTACACCGCATCAAAGAGGAGAGCTGAGGAGAGCTGCGGTGCGAGAACCGGAGAGAGGGGAGGTGAATACATTATGCATACACGCACAGGACTCACGGCGCAGAAACCTCAAGTGCTGTATGTCAGTTGTTTTGGTGGTCAGTAAGGGGTTAACCTATCCCCAGAGTGGCAGCGAGATTATTCCATTAGATCATTAGAAAGACTCTGATCTGCTGACAGCGATGAAAACCACCTCCACCGCCTCCCTATCTCTTTCCCTCTCTCTTGCTCTCTCGGTGTCTCGGGGAGATTCAGTCCTTCCTGCTTTTTATTCCCAAAGAAGCTGGCACACCCCGGCCATTCCAATTACCGCCTGATTTTGCCAATGGAGACCAAAAGAAAAAAAAAAAAAAAAAAAGGAGAAGCAGCCTCTTCTCTCATCTTTCCTGTACAAACAGCGTCCTCGTCGCTGCCACTGCATCGTGCTGTGTACATTTGATTAAAATTCATGATGCCCTGCACTATAAGTCAGAGGGAGTCTGAGCCGCACTGTTATAATGCATCCGAGTAATGAAACTAGTGATGAAGTGTCACCGATGTTGATGCTGATACTGATACAGAGTGATTGAGTGGTGCATAGCAAATGTTGGAGGCCGAGGAGAAGTAAGAAAGGCTATTATGCCGCGTAACTGTGATGTATTACAACGCTGATTAGGTCGGCAGACTCGCTGGATTAAACGTTTAGGGTGACATGGAGCTCAAAAGGCTCTAGAGATGTATCAACTCAAGGTCGATGCATTTGAGATCCAACACGTTGGACGCCGCTAAAATAAAAATGGATATTTTAGCATTGTAAAGACATGTTTATGCTAAATGTTAAATACAGACGGTGCCTTCTGTGTATCGTCTGCGTTCATTTTGTCCGTAATTCTGTGTGTTTTTTCGGGGAAGTTGGGGATGCGTAACCAAATGCAGCAGATGAAGTAGAACCACATAGAGTCATTGGGGCGCAGTGTTGCGCAGTATGCTCATTTTCGACCGATGAAAGGAACGGGGAACATGAAGCCAACATGGCATCGGCCATCGGCATAACACGGGGTAATATTGGGCCTTTCGTGTCTCTTATTAGATCATAGATTGTCAAGAGCTCGTTAGCTGTCGCTATGTTTCTTCTTGTTGAAACTCTGAATGCGGAGGTGATTTCTGGGCTCTGCACTGCCCTCTCGTGGATGAATTGCTCAACGACCACGGCAATATGAAGCACCCATGGGAAATATGTGGGCAGTGGCATCTGGTAACATCTGAATTTAAGGTAACCCGTGTTCGGACATAACATGAGCATGAATGAGCCTTTACAACTCTATTTCTGATCATTTATTACTTTAATCAATTACAGCTTAGTCGAGTAGCTCCAGTTCAAGAGTAAGTATTATGTAAAGTGGTCTTCTGTGAAAATTTCTGAATAAATTTAGGATTTTGAACCTTTGAGAAAAGGCAATTCTGTTTTAAAAGCAGCCAGAGATACAAAGTTGACGGCATGCTGGTGCACTCTGAAAATCAGGAACTGTGAATAATCTTCGCTCCTAAGTTCTACTCAGCAGGGATCAGTTTGACAGCAATTTTTCCTAATGTGGTTTTGAACTACAAAAACTGTAAACAAATCCACTGCTATGGAAGTGAGTGCATGAGTCAGTGTGAGCTGCACTCATCATTTCAGACTGAGATATTATTCAACCTCCTCAATTTTATTTGAACTCTATACTGAATAAAGATGCCACGTGTGCCTTATACAATTTTTCAAATAAGATATCGTTCTATAATTGGAAGTAAATGATTTTTTTTTTTTTGTCCGAGTAATCATATGGCTTAAATAACAAGCGTTTAAGATGAACCTGCTCTCATAAAATGTTAAGCAATTAAAGTTCTCACATTCACTTTTATGCTGAGCTGTATTCAATGCCTCCTATCAAAAGGTCAGTTTTATGCAAGTGACGTGTGCTCTGTGAGCACCATGGTTACATTTACCTCAGACCTGTTCATAAAAAGACAGGATATAATCTCTCTGCATGTCTAAATGGCTTTTGCACTTCCCCTACTCTCAGTTTACATTCTCTGTAGTTATTAGCTAATTAGTCACATATCCTGAGTGCAGAAAGAGCAGAAGTAACTGAGTGACCCGCCGTGAATATAACATTATCTCACGCAGCGTTGAAAATATTCTTCACCTGTATCATCACCCCTATATGGCTGGAACAAATGGGATGCCTGTTCATGTATCATTTTGGATTTTGTTATTTCAGTACATGATGAGAATTAGATTATCAAAAACATGCAGCCCTTCTTACCTAAGGTTGTTACATTTCTCTTGTACTGAGGGAAAAAAAAAAAATCTAAATTACTAGTTTATGACACACATTCATATTGCAAAGGGTCAGCTGTGTGCAGGCTCAAATTCAGCACTGCATATTTTCGGGTATGTGCTCCCAACGGGATACGTTTTTAATAACAGACATAAGTTATGTTAAAGTTATTCTGTAAAAAAAAACAACCAAAAAACTGACCAAAATTATTAAGTGCCGAAACAAGATGACACTGAATGATTTGTCTCCCGCTTAGAGGAGGAATTCCGGTGAAGTAGCCGTTGAACTTCTCCATCCCACTTTGAGAAGACGTTTTCACGATGGACACATCTCATCAACTTGACGAGAGCGGCGTCACTGGCACGTCGGACAACATCGGCTACACTTGGTTCCATTAAACAAGCAGTCATTTACCAAGAAACGAACCTCATTATCTTTATGCGCTTATTCAGTGACATTTTACTTGCTCAATCTCCCGCAGAAAAGTCAGGTCTGTCTCGTAAAAAAAAAAAGTGCAATGAACCAATGGGAAGACGGCGACGACCTACGTTTGAGTGGATGGGGACTCGCCGGAACGGCAGGAAGGGTTGAGTCAGCATCAGAAATAAAGAAGGGCCTCTGAAACTAGATGATACCTTGGGAATTTAAGCCTGTTAAGACAGGCATTGCGCAGTGTATGCAGAGAGCTACATGTTTAGCAGCTAATTTTGTTGAGCTCCATCATTGAAACCGATGCGAATGATCGACCTTTTGAAGCAAACAGATGACAGCAAGCCAACGAACAAAGAATTTGAGTTTGAGAAAAAAAGCTGCTTTCAAAAGCAGTAACAACTAAACGCCAAACAGGCATGAAACAAAATCACGTCGGTCGGTTCAGCCAATATTCTTACATGGGAGACTTTCATTTTTTTAGTGCTTGTGATTGAGTGCGTGTATGTGTGCGTTTGTGTGTGTGTGTGTGTGAGTGTGTGTGTAATGCGCAAACTAACTGGGGTGCCGGGGAATGGTGCATGGTCACAGTTCTCTTGCCAGGAGCGGTTGAGGCTTAGCACAAAGTCTTGGAAGAATGGATGGGTTTTGTTGAAGACGGAAAAACCAACTATGTTGACTCGCTGGTCCACCACGTCGTCCAGTCGGAGCAAAGAGAATTCCTACAGGCATAAATGACAGAAAGAGAGAGAGAGAAGTAAACGAAGCTGCTGTATTATATCACCTTGTGAAGTCATCGATGAAGAACAAAACTTGACTGGCGAGAGAAAAAACACATGGTAAATCACATGAACTGTGCTGATTATGACATGCAGAATTTGTCCCCCATCTATTTTCAATTTAATCCACACCAGACCTTATTATAAGTACCGAGTGTATACAACTCAGAATTGAACCATTTAAATAAAACAAAACAAAATAAAATAAATCAAATCAAATCAAACAAGCTCCTCCCTTGTATCAAAAAGGAAAATTGGGCTTTTTTTTGGCTAATTTTTCATTTGCTTCATTGCTTTTCAGAAACAAGCTTGAATGGGGTTGTTGTGTTCTTGGGGCCGTCATTAGGGGTAACTAAGGTACAACTTCAGGGACTTATCTGAGTTAAAATTTTGTTTGTTTATCTATACCGATTCAAATCTGAACTCAGGTTAGTTCCATTAATGGATGTACATAATAAGCCATCGCAAATTAGACCAGCCCCCACAATGGAGGTTATTTCAAATGCCTTCTCGGTGCATTCGAACTGAAGAATCTATTTGGATGAGAGGTTAAACATTTTGAAGGGAACAAATTCAAGTGCAGTTGGCATGAAATAATTCACCAAGAATGATTCATGTTTTATATACTTATTATGAAGAGTCCGATTTTAAGAGGAAAAGCTGAGGGTTAAAAAAGGCCCCTTATGAAAGGCCGAGCAAACACAAATAATAAAATAACATATCAATATTCTTTCCCATTCCTATACTTGATGATCCTTACATAAAGTCCTCAGTCCTAGTTTGTCACTACTGAATTAAAATGTGATTTTTTTTTTTAGAACCTTTCAGCACAAAACTAAAGTGCTCCATTCAAACCCATTATCCAACAATCCTAGATCACATTATAATCAAAGAACATACACACACACACACACACACACACACACACACACACACACACACACACACACACACACACACACACACACACACACACACAAACACACACACACACACACACACACACAAACACACACACACACACACACACACA
>CAAKHD010013310.1:212353-230691 GCA_901007705.1 Fistularia tabacaria | reverse complement strand
CGGGTATGATTTTCTTTTGCTATCACTTAAGGAGCCAATTGAGCGTTTTGGGACTGGCCATATAATTACTGGGTAAGTGTACTTTAATAGATCATTAGAGGCAGCGCTGCGCAAATGAGCTTAACATTTTGCAACCCCCCCGCCCGCCCCCACCCCTCAGCCCCCGGGGGTGCCTGTATGTATGCATGTACACACCCACTCACGGGAAAATGAAATCTCTATAATTGAGAGATGTATGCGCGATCGCACTGACTTCCGAGATCGCCAAATATCTCGAGGCCGCGTCTGACGGATAGAAACGCGCCCGCATCGGCAGTATTCGCGGGCTCAGGCGGCATCACATGCGTATTTTCCAAAGTCGGGTACGTAAACATATTCTACGTCCGCCTGCTTGTGAAATCACGCTCTCTTGCATACCAAAGAGGCGGCTTCGTAGAGGATCGTCAGTTCCCGGTAGCGAGGGAATAAGGGAGGCAGGGTTTGAGGGCAGAAGGGAGACCAACTGTCATCGGCGAAGGGGTGAAAAGGGCAAAGGAGACGAGTGATGGGGATGGTAGGCGAGGAGAGAGAGAGAGAGGAAGGTGAGAGATTAGTTGGCACAACTGAGGGTTTTAAAGAGCAGTGAGGGGAGAAAGGGAGAAGGCGTCAGAGTGAAGATGAGAAGAGGAGGGAGAGTGCGAAGGAATGACAGTCTGGCCGAGGGCCCCTGATACCCACTGTCACCTGGACATCAATCAGCTGCCGGGACCCGAGCCAGCCGACCAAAAACTGTTGCTTCACCTCCTCAATTTTAGTTCACTTCTTCAATTCTTTACTTTTTTCCCAAAAAAAGGAAAAAAAAAAAAAAACCTTTTCACAAGTCTGGGTATTTTTTGCCTCATCCCTTCTCCGTTTCTGTCTCCTTTTTTTTTTTTTGGTTCCATGGGCTCCTCTTTATCACGTCGCACAGATTTTTATATCAGTTATGAATCTGCGAAGTCGTTTTACCTTTCACTGTTCAAGTAGCGGACCGCTCCCTCACTCACGCACGCACGCACGCATGCACGTGCACTAACGAATGGCCAAATGTGTCATCACTTGCAGTTTGTTAGGATGCATTCAGCTTCACAAGTGAATAATGAGATCCCACGGGTACCACTGCAGCTGATTGTGAGATATCCTGTCACGAACTCTCCCCAACACATACACACAAACACACACACACACACACACACACACACACACACACACACACACACACACACACACACACACACACTGACTAACTCAGTCATAATCTGTACAGCGGCTAGAAATCCACCGTCATACAAACAGGATGTCAGAACGAAGCAGAAAAACTTCTCATCAGATAAATCATCCTCCCGCCGCCTCTTCTCTCTGTGCCTAGTGTTCCAATTTCTCCGAAACGGAGGAAAATGGGAAAATTAAGGCGAATCTCTCGGCTTCAAGGGCGTCAGCCGAATGTGTCTCTGCAGTGTGCGTTGTACAACTTCCTCTTAGCAAGCCTCAGGTATCTCAAATGAGTCTTCCCGCAGTTTTGGAAAGTTCTTTCAATGTATAAATTATCTAAAACTTTCAAATGCAAGTTAGACTGTATGGGGAATACATTAATATGTATGCATGCCGTGCCAGGACGGTTAGATTCCGTAATGACCCTTTTTATTCACAGTGCGAACACAAAACGCCTCAGCATTTAACAGTTTGAGTCATCTCTGTACTTTGTTTGAAGAAGTTTGCCACAGTGACATTAAAATTCAATGGAGACAGCTAAAGTTGCGAAATCCCCCAAGAGGGGGTTGGGGTGTACATATATATCGACATACCTTAAAAACACCGGTGGCAACCAGTTTGTTCAGCTTCAAATACTACTGACACACAGACGCACACACCATGTACAATATATACACGTATGCATACTTTTGTAAATGCTGTGTAAATGCACTATGGAATGATTATGTAGCTACGTGAAATTCTATTTGCGAAGTTTGATGGAATACTTTCTTCTTATTGTCAAGTGTCCTTGGTACAATTGGCAGCTGGAAGCAACAAACTTTCATACCTCCGCCACACGAGTACCCTTATAAAGTTCCGTCTCACAAAAACATAGATGAAATCATTTAGAATTGAGTTTTGGTGTGATAAGTCTAAATGCTTTCTTGTTGTCTTCCGTGAGAGCGCGTTCTGTCGTCAGCAGCCGAACGCTCCACTGCGCTTCCTGACTTGAAACTACCTTGGTTCGGCTACTGTTTGCTGTAAGGCACGGAAGGGCAACAAACGCGCAGTTTCTTTATCGGTTTGTTTTCTAAAGGCTGCTTGCTGCTGAATATATAGTTAAATATATAACAACTAGCTACAGTTTGCAGCTCAGTGGAAACAAAGAAAACTTTCCAGCACAGTTGCGTGATTCTTACAAAAGCGCTGTGTTGACCGTGAACAAGAACTCCACAAACTCATGGCGCGGTCGAAATAATCAATGGTCTACTCAATGCATTTTTCACTTCCTTCTTAATGAGAATTTTATATATTACAGTGGTGTTTTACTTTAAAATGCAACCAGCTCTCTAAAGATAATCATTTTTTCTAATCCACTAAATGCACTCCTTGCGAGTAATTTTTGGCTGTTTGTACAGAATCAGCGGTAAGGAGATTTAAAAATCAAACTTTAGCCCACACGCAATTTTAATTTTAATTTTTTCAGCTGCAGTTGAGAAATAACTCCAGTTCCATAGGACACCACAACGAGTGTGTGTTAATATACTGCGGTGGTTGCATGTGCATAGATAACTGAACAGTCTTTCAAATCAAACGGCGTGGCCAGCTAAATCCATTCACTCGGAGATCACCGTTAAATTACCATTTATCTTGTCACATCATGTTGTGGTTGATACATTAGCTTAGTTTCAAAGCTTTTAATAGCCACATATATCAAGAAACACTCTGGCTGCATTCCTGTAGAGTGTTGGAAACAAATGAACACTTTAAGTACATTATTCATAGAATTATGTCTGACCGGCAATACTATCAGCCTATTTATGAGGCACGGACCTTATGTCCAGAATAATTCTAAGGCTGGCAAGGGCCAAGAGCGCCATGAATATTGCAGATACTGGCATATGTTTGGTACCGGAGACACACTTTTCCAAGAAGCTACCGGTGGAGGCTCAAAAAGACAAAAGAACCGAGCTTACAAACGCTCACTAATATTCTATGAGTTGAAATATTTAGATCCATCTGTCGTATTGACAGCGGGGCTAACGAGTTGAGTGAGAAGCAGTGATGAAAAAAAAACAAAAGGATAAGCAGAGGATAATGGAAATGTGTCGATCCGAGCGAGCGCAGCTCATCTCAGCAAAGCCGTGTTTCACATTAGTCACCCATGTAACAATTCCTCCGTTCTGAGACGAGATCCTCTATGGTTTGAAAATGTCAGATGTGTCTGTATACATTTCACATCACACTGCTGAAACTGAATAAGTTCATGTTGATACTTGTTTAATCCTATTTTTCGTGATTTTGTTTTTAAAAAGTGCCGAGATGTGCCGGGGAACGGTTGACAGGATTTCCGCGCTCCTCGTTCCAAAGACATTCGCACCATATTTAATCTTTGTCCAGAAGCTAAGGGGATTTGAGCCTTGCCGTCTCAGCAGTGTAGTTGTAAATTGGATAACGGAGCCTCGTTTTTTTTCTCCTTGGGATTTTTCATTTTTTGAGGAATGATCATTTACCCCCGTTTACCCATTATTGGCCCACCTGGCTCAGAATATTATGAAATATCATGAAGACACAATTAGGGGCAAAAAGACAAAAAAAAAAAGGAAAGCATGTATTTAGAAAAGTGTTGAGGAAAAAAAGAAAGCAGCAGGTTATATTCTGGAAAATCGAGGAAACGGGCCGATTAAGATAAAGCAGAGTGAATGCAAAAGTCCATGTGGACTTCATTCAGTATTTTCGGCACATTTCTGTCCTACCTGCAGCTACTTATCAGTTTAAAACAAAGCGTTGCGGTAAAACGAGGCGAAAGGGGCCTCTCGTCCGTTATCGCCGAATTTCATTTTTGCGCCGCAGACAAATGTGACACATGGTCATAGCGGTCAATGAAAAATAATTCAATGAGTTATAAGATAAAAGCTCTCTGGTGCCACACAGGTTAATTTTGAGTGGCCCGTCGAAGCGGGAAGTCCAACGGCCATTATCTTTAAACTACTACACATAATACATATGTTCTGAAACACATATTTCATTTGATGTTTGAAATATAACCTCCGCATAGTCTTTTGCTTAAAATGTAGTGGGATTTCAGAACAGTTTTGGAATGGCCTGGCTTTATCGTTTTATTATTTATTTAGTTTTGAAGATTGCGCTGCTCATTTGTGAGTAGTTTTTGATTTGTTCGCAAAGCAAATATTGATGCTGTGTGTGAACTGCACTTCTCACTTTGTCCCTTTTTTATGTTGTTAATTTTCTCCTGTCAATAACCCTCATTTTTTAAAAATTCAATTAAATTTCATGTACCTAAAAGAAATTTAAATTTAATTTAATTTTTTTTTTTTTTTTATTTAACCAAGTTTTTTTTGCTCGTTTCTCTCGTTCCCCCTCTATATTGAAATCCTGGATTCTAAAAAGCTCTGGGCCAACTCCTCGTACTCTTCCATCTTCCCCCTTAGAAGAACACCTGCCACTTGATCTCCAAAACAAATCTATTGTTACACTGATGACGTTCAAATAAAGGTTATCATCATATCAACCAGCGGCGACAATCTCTCGCAGTGACTCGAGCCTGTCGAGGGAAAATATGCTGGCATGCAACATCATTTCCTCAAACACAAAGCTGACAAAATTGAATTCCTCTTGATCAGCTCACTGCACTCATGTCCCTTCTTCTTTCGAGATGTCCTTTGACTCTCTCCTTTCGCAGGTTCCCGGGGGTGTGGCTTGATCTACCGCGGCGGTCTTACCATTATTATTTCTTTCACGAATATTGGAGCTATTGATGTATCATATCAGCTATTAAAGTGTACCCGTCGGCGCTGCTGTCCCTGTCGCCCTCTCTCTTTCTACCCCAAACAGTCGAGACGGAAAGCCACCCACATTGAGGTGTCAGGAACAAGTACGAGGTTTCTGATCAGTAAAAGGGAGTGTCCCCATGTCCTTGCTCATGGATAACTGTTGGGGTTTCTGGAAATCATTTTAGTTTAGTCCAGACCTGCTCTACACTGAAAGTGTCGTGAGACATCTGTGTTGGGATTTGGCGCCTCGCAGAAAATATCTGAATTGACTCAGCAAAATCAACATGCACGGATTCAGTCTCATCCCATCCCAACCCTCCACATCCTCAGTTGACACTCTGTCTACCTGCTTTCCAACATCTGCAGATTTGGGCACTTCCTTGGAGGGTTATTGACTTGGCACTGGAACAACCTCAGCACAAACATGGCAGACTCTAAATTCCCTGCAGCTTTCCAATCCTGCGTAAACACTGGCTTTGTCTTTGCGCCCCCCAATACCTATTATTTAATTGTTTCCAAGCGTTGTTTGTATTTGTCTCACTTTGTTTGCCTTATCGTTATCGACACTGCGTCCTCGAAAAATGCCGAATCCATCGAGTCAAATATACTGTTGTAATTATAATTGTGTTTGACAGTCTTTGTTTAGCTAACCTGTAACGACACTGCACTTGTTTCGTGTTTTCTTCCAAATAATTTGTGCTTTTTTTTCCTCAGTGTGGTCAAAATGCTGCCAATTCTGGATGGAATTGAATTTAATCAAAGGGGTTCTGTGTAATGTGGGAGGAATAAAAAGCCGTTCAGCCTGCAGAATTCAGAACTAGTGTAATCGGCGACTATATCAATCTGATAAAGAAAATGACACTAATACCACGGCGAAAATAAATACTGCCTTTGCAGCTTAGTCATTTAAGAGGAGAAAGTTGTCCTGAGGTACAATTATATTAATATGCGCGGATAGCTGAGGTCTCATCATCCGAAGATTCTCAACACTATAACAAGACTATTACTTAGAATAACCAGCTTCAAGTGTAAAATCAAAAGCATATCGTAACACGCAGCTTTATCTGTTATCCTGATTGGACATGAGCGGTGCAGCAATCAGACTTGCTTGATTGTGTATTGAACATTCCGAGTGGATCTCTTTGTTACGGCTTCATAAATTTCATACAATAAAAGACGCGTATTTTGACAAAATGAAAGTACCATCGTACGGAATTATAATCAAGAACCTAAACAAGATATTAGAAATAAAAAAGAATTATGTTTTTTTTTTTTTTCATTATCTATACTTCTTATTCTGCAGGCTGGGTTGCGGGTCGGCCGGAGCTGAGCCTGGATGTTATCGGGTGAGAGGCGGGGTTCACCCTGGAACGGCTACCATTCGATCACACGGCCACACATAGAGGCATACAACCATTCACTCCCTTTTATACGTCATTATATACCTTATACCATTCACATCATTTAGAGGCATACAAATGTTCACTTGCTATATAGAGGCATACAGCTGGTCACATATCTGGGCAATTTAGGGTCTCCAAAGAAGCTACTGCATGTTTTTTGAGGAAAAAGCTGCGACCCCTGCGCTATGCGCAATAGGTGAAGTGATTGGTGATGCGGTGACCGATGTGTGTGTGTGTATTCCCCATGCATTTAAGGCTACTAAATTATTACCGATAGAGGGTACATGGGCGTTCATGTTAATCGGCGCTCCCCATGACCATGAATCTTGTTTTTTTTTCCCCACCCAGAACTTTTGCAAAAAGATGCAGCGAAGGAAACCTCCTAGATCCGGTATGAAGCAACATAAGCCCTTGTAACAATGCCAAAGTTTACATGTTATTATACGAATTAGAGGATTTTCCAACTAGACCTTCAACTTGAGTATCAGCCAAAGTGACTCCGTAGAGTCGTTCAATATTGGAAACCCCGATTGGTAGTTGAGAGTAAATCTTCCAGGTGGCAACTTATTAGTTTGTTACAAGGTCTGCTAGCGTGATGCAAGTGTTGACTGGCCAAAATGCGCTCACTCACTAGGATTTCCAATATTGAACGTCTCCACGGAGTCACATCGGTTGATGCTCAAGTTGAATGTCTCGTTGGAAAATCGTCTAACTGGTACAATTAAATATAAACTACAACGATATTTCGAAAGATTATGTTGCTTCATACCGAAACCGGGGGTTTCTTTCTATGTGCGCTCTCTTGAGAGTTCTGGGAGGGAGAAAAAGGGATTCTTTTTCGTGGGGAGCTCCGATGAACATGAACCTATGTTGCGCCCCCTATTAGTACTAGTGTTTCGGGTGTTTAGTAGCCCTAAATTCATGAGATTTGCATCTGTGAGGAGATGCATAAAAGGGAGATACCGTCTCCAGTCAGCAGCACTTCATTTGCAATTCAAGCAAAACAGATATGACAGATACGACAACACAATGCACTTGGAGGATTTGAGATAAAAAAGGCTGGCAAAACATCATCTGTTACTCTGCTCACACATTGGGGTCTGGGTCAGAAAGCCAAAGGGCAGCAGTTATTTAAAGCTTTCATTTTCATCCAACAATTGTCTGTCAAATCTGTAGGGATTAATGGTGACTAAAGACCTTCAACCTCATTATTACTTGAAAAGTTGCGCATGCTTAGTTTCACACCAACGCCACTGTGCATCACAATTTCAATATTGCATTGGAGGCTATGATTTTAGTCCCTCCCGAGAAAAATGCACTATTTCCTCTGAGTTTAGTTATTTTGCTTAGTTCATTCAGAGTGAATCACAAATTCCACAAAATTCTGTTTCCAATGTAAAAGCAGATGCTGTTGGCAAAACTGTTATCAAATGATGACCTTTGCGGTTGATTAAAATGCCCAGAACAGTAAAACCTTGGTTTAACAATTTAATTTGTTCCTTGACTGCATTCATGCACCAAATCAATTTTTCCAATTGAAATAATTGTAGATCCCATTGATCTGTTCTTCAGTTCAAAAAACATAGTGTATTCTTTTGAAATGTTTTTATGGGTTTATTTGTGGCAAAAATACAGAACGGAATTAAAGATAACTTTAATTAGAACTGTGTTTCTGGTGTTCATTCTCTTCCGCCAGCACTTGTATGGGGCATTTCCCTCAATCAGCATGCAAAACGAAGTCCCTCTCTCATATGACTCCCTTGCTAAAACTATCTCCAGCAAACTGTCCTTCATTAATCCAAACTAACAATAGCTTTTCTACTTCTTCTAATACCCAAAAGCCCATGAGTTTGTTTGTTTGTGCACCGAGGCTTTTTCACAGGTCAATTCAAAATGTGATCGAAAAACGGTTTTTGTAGGCCGATTCGGTGTGTAAGCCAAGGTACTACTCTTCAACCCGACTGAAGCAAACCGTTTAACATTTTATCATTGCAGTACTCAGAATCCGCGATTTAAGCAATGTCCTGTGATAGGTAGCCATTTGTATGTTTTGCAGATCATATTTAATGTTTTATGAGGTCTTTACACATTTACAGTTTAAGCTGAATTGGAAACATAGGCATGGTAAATAGTAAGGTTTAAAGCAAACACGGTGGTTTCAGTCGCGCTGAATTATTGAACTGCTGAGCTGCGTGTTGAACGCGGGTCTTTGCAAACTCATCAAACACTGGAAAAGGCAGGAGCACCACAAGAGGGCTGACTGGAGGGGGGGTGGGGGGGTGAGGGCATGTTGGGGGACTGAGGAGGAAAAAAAAAAAAAAATCGATGCTGACAGAACACGGGTTAGCAACGGAAAATGAAGGGAAACTTAACAGGAGGGGAATCAACCCCAGGCAAATCTATGGCACACCAGGAAAAATTGACACAAAATAAAACATGGATTATTCTAGATTCAGAAACAAATAAATGATAAGCCTAGTAGCACGAGGGCGTGGTGGTTAGCGCTTCCACCTCACAGCAGGAAGGACCCTGGCTCGGTTTGCGGCACAGCGGGTTAAACAAGAGAGCTTCAATCTCCCTGACGTGTGAATTTATCAGTGATTGGTTGTATGTCTCCATATGACGTGTGAATGACAGTGAGTGGTTGGATGTCTCTACATAACTCATGAATGAGGCAGTGAATTGTTGTATGTCTTTATAGAACAAGTGAATGAGAGAATGAGATCGTGCATGTATAATTTGGGAATGAGTGAATGGTTGTATCACTCTTCATGTGGCCATGCGATCGACTGCCGCCTGATAACAGCTGGGCTGCAGCTCACCTGTGTCTCTGGTTGCAGGATAAGAAATATAGATAATGAATGCAAGAATGAGCGAATTAAGATAACCCCTCAAAAAGTTATGGTTTTTCAGGGATATATGTAGTTGCATTGCTGTAAAAATCTTAGTGATTTGACTTTTTTCCTTTTTTAAACATCTCTTGTTAAGTATCTCATACCTTTATCACTACTTTATACAAGGTGAATATAAGGGATGCATGTGTGTGTGTGTGCTTGCATATGGGTGTGTATCTGGTTATCAATATGTATGTGAACTTGGTAGATATTACTCATTTTGGTCAACAGATGTACATACAATTTACATTGAGATTTTCAGAATGAGATTCCAATACTGACATGATGAGAATGTCTGGTAATAGTATTGATTTACAGGAATTATTTTTCTTTGGGATTGTCATTAGTTTTGTAACATGCATTGTAAATGTAAGCAAGAATGTACATTTAATTTAAATTAGTATCTTTTGACATCGTTAAACTTGAACACACGTGCTCTCAATGAAGGGATTATCGAAATAAATTACAATGTTGCGTAATCAAGACCAAAACTAATTAATTTTCTTTCCCAAAATCTTATATGGGGGATAATTAAGTGATTGACAGTGTCAATAGAGCATTTCCAAACCAATTTGTTAGGCGATTGGGTTGCCATTTCAATTAGAGTATCTGTCAGAGATATTTACTCGTCCCGAGAGTGTTCAAGCCTTGTTCCCTGAACAAAAAGGGCTGCTGCTTCTGGCACCACCCGATTGGACAACACCAAAGTCAATAAGCATTGTATTGCATTGTTAGGAGTGCATTGGGTAGCGGTTAATGGGCGGTTTAAGGAACTGGGGCCAGGCAGCAGATCTTTTTCCCCATATTAGTCGACAGTCTAACAAGCTAATGCCAGTGGTTATTAATAGTTCTGAGTGATTGAGTGTAGAAAGTGAGTATCGGCAGGCCAGCGCTAACTCTTGGCAGCAGAGAATGACAGGATAGAAGAACTTAACCCCTCTCACCTGTGCAGCAATAATTATGATCATGAGGATGATTATCGTGATGCTGATGACGATTATTATCATTAGTATCCTTGTCTTTTCATTAACTAATTAATTCATCATTATTGTAATGCTCATTATCATCATCATCATTATTATCATCATATTGTTATAATAATTTATTATTATTATTATTATTATTATTATTATTATTATTATTATTATTATTATTATGTCTAGAATATATTTTCTAAATTATACATCATATATATATGTTTTTTGTGCTATCCATATGTAAATGTGTATGTATATATGTTTATGTGTATATTGTGTATGTGTATATTGTATGTGTATATTGTGTATATGTGTGTGTGTATATATATATATATATATATATATATATATATCCTTTTTTCTTTTTCTTTTCCCTCTAATGTTGCTGCTGCAACACCCGAATTTCCCCGATGGGGATCAATAAAGTATTTTCTTATCTTATCTTATTACTATTTTTATCATTATCATTATTATTATTGTCATCATTATTTTCATTATCATTATTACCTGGGAGGCAGGTAAAGGCACATTAAAGACAAGACGGAAATAATGATAGCAGTTCAAATAAAGGCATATAAAGCTAGGAATAGCTGAAAAAAATACCTAGAAAGACATTGACTCAAATCAAAACAGGTTTCTTTTCAGAAAGTGAGATCTCACTGCATAACTCCATCAGTAATTTGATGGCAGCCAACTCGGCTACTGTCTTGCAGTTTTTATTTATGAGGTCAAAGAAACAGCGCTTGTGTGAATGTATGATTTGAAACTGATGTTTTCCATAAACCTATGTGTTTGTGTTTTACGCCCGAACCAGACTTTATTGATAGGACTGTCACATCATTTTTTTCCAACTATATTTTGTAATGCCTTCGAAAGCCCTCCGATCTGATTACCCTTGAAGCCATGACAATGTCAAGAGATATGAGCCACAGAGGGCGGGTGTGACCCGACTTCATGTAGTTATGACACGCCACCGCGGTGATGTATCTGTTTTCTATTAAATTCAACAATCCGACATTAGATATTTATTTTTGACTGCGACAGAATGGAAAGCGCTGCTGCGTTTCTCTATTATTTTCTTGACCAAGCTCCGTCAGCATGGTTCTCCGAAGGTGAAACGTTTCTTTACGTAAGATAGAATAAAGGACTCGACTCATTTCCTACAGTCGGAATACAACTCGGGAAATTCGCGACGGTTGCTTCGAACCCTGTGATGAATCAGCACATTTAATGTGTTGCCATTAAATAAAGGCTCAAATGAAAGGGCTGAATTTTCCTCCCAGCCCTTGTGGCGATATGTATACCTCTCTCCGCATAAACACAAACGTAACGGAAACTCGTAACTTGGCGACGGAAGGTGGTGTCTTTGCATTACAAGTGTGTATCAGCCACACATTATTTGTGACATAATAATGACATAGTTTACATTCTGGCTGGATGCGAGTCTGTGTTGTCACCGTCCACATAGCCTATTACCTTTTCTATTACTCAGTTGATTGATTCTTAAACTCCGTGTCTAAACAGGGAAATATGAACTTTACATAAGCCGTGGAGGGGAATTAATTAAATCCCAATCATTTTCACAGTCACAGTGGCTGCCCTCTAAAGCAGTTTGATTGACAAGACTTCTTCGGGATTCATAAATGTTCTGTATCACAGAGCACACGTTTGTTGAGGGTGAAGCGTGAGGAGAGGTGTAGCGTTATTTTTCTTCCTTTTTATGAATCTAATTGTTTCTTCAGTTCATTCATATTCACACAGAAAGGAACTGAAGACAACGTGTGTGAGACTGATGTTGCCGTCTTGCAGCTAGAACTGTTCGAGGTCAGAAGCATCAAGAAAAAATAACCGCGACAACAGGATACGAGAGGCGCACTCAGAGAGTGGAAATTCATCCTTGACAGAACAGAAAAGGCAAAATGACAAAGACGAGAGCTTCAGCTGTTACCTGTGATTTCCAAGCACACAATACCAAAAATGGTCCAAAAATCATTGAAGGAGAAAAAAAATGGAGAAAAAAAAGATAAATAAAAAAATATATAGATATATATTTATGTATTTATGTGGTTGCTATGGTCTGGGGACAAACTGTAGGCATTCACTCAGTCTGTTCCTCATTGGCACCTTCAATTATAAAAAGCGTGTTATCGTTCGACAGCGTTGGGAGGAATAATTAGACGCGTGGAGCATGTTGAGCCCCCGACCTCACGGCCAAGAACAATCGGCGTGGAGCCTCGCAGTGTCTGGGAGAGAATGGGGATTAACTTGCAAAATAACAGAATCAGCCATGCTTCAGAGGGAAAGCCAACTCCCCTCATCACCCTTTCACACCAGCCTGCCAATCAGCTCTAAATAATGTCAACAGCGAAAAAGGGACTAAGACAACGAACGGGAAAGAAGTTGAAATCGGTGCACGTGTGCATTTGGCATTTTGTGCATGTTCACGTGTGTTCCTGTGCTTATCTCGCTGTCTCCAAGTGTGTATCCAATGTACTGTATTCAAATTAGAACATGGAGAACACGTTTTGGAGGACAGCTGTTTTACGACCACATCGGAAAACGCCCGGCGCGGCAGAACCAGAGGAAGATAAGAAGGCCAAGATATCGAAGCCATACGCGTACGCATACACATGTAAGTGGAAGAGGATTTGATGCATGTCGACGACTGCCGTGACAACAGGGTTGTTGGGTGCGCAGGGAGGAAATGAAACAAGAGAGGGAAGAAAAAAAAAAGAAAAGGAAGTGGAGGGCGGGAAGAGGTTTTGAGCTGACGACCCTGTGCTTTGCAGAGAGGGATAGTTGTCATCCAGCGCCGTGTGCAACACAGTGCTCCTGATTGTTTCCCGTGGATGCGAATGCATGTGCGAGAATAAGACTTCCTCCATTCTTCCATCAAAATGACACCAGAGAGCCAAAGAGTGCAATGCGAGGTGGTGCTGGGCCTAATCCTGTGCTCGCGTAACCTTCAAATGACATTATGCGTCCTGTCAACATATGATGAGTCACTGCCAACCTGATGTGATTTATTCAATCTTGCAGAGTAGCTCGGGTGGCGGGATACAAATCACTTAGATGGAAGCCGCCAAGCAAGGACTGAGAGCAAGCGTGTTAAAAATGTGTCTGTGTCAAGCATGCGCGGCTCGGGGTTTTTTTCATCTGCGCGGATCCGCCGGCGTGGGGCAGAACAAGCGCAAGCGTGTGCACAGCTGCAACGTGCACGCCGTATTAAACTGCTGCAGAGAAGCTGTATTAAACCAGCTACCCACCCTGTTTGATACACTGTTATCTACACGCAGAGAACCTGTAAAAATCTGCTGGTATTCGGTTATGGCTTCTTTCTTTCTTTCTTCCTTCCTGCTTTCCTCTCTCTTTGGACTCTCTCCAATTTACTGAGGAATTTCACTGGCTTTTACAGTAAAAGACCAAGATGTCAACAGGCGGGCTTGAGTGGGGCTAATGGAGCGCGGTGAAAATACACAGAGCAGGATTAGCTTTGCGCGAAAATGAAAGCGGGACACATGCCTTGAGATGCCATTCCACCCGTGTGTCTTACTCTGATCGCCGCCATTAACTAGCTATACTTGTTTCGGGATTAAACATTAACTTTTATAGGCATCGCTGCCATTAAATTCAGAGAGAGAGAGGAATTATGATTGAGATTCACAGATGAGTGCTGAACTGAGGGTTTAATAAAGGGACAGGCAAATATAAAGGCTCTTTGTCTTCACCCAAGGCCGCAGTCAAAGGACATCATTGACTGTAAGGAATCGGCGATGAATAGTTGTTTCCTCACCACCAACTACTCCGTACAAACTTTTGTATCAACTTGCTGCATTACTGCATTACAGTATGTACACACGACAGGAAGCGGAGGAGTTCTACTTATCACACCTCTTCATTATTCCCTTCCTTTGGAAATATAAAAAAAACCCAAAAACATTAAAACAAATGCGAAAAAGGCGAATGCAAAAACGAGAACTGAAAAAGCCTTTGGATCCATAAATGGGCTTGCGGAAAAAAAACGAACTTTTGATGCGACGACGTCGATGAGCGTCTTGAGATGATTGGAGGAAAACAGATTAGGCAGGAGAGCAGTCTGGCAGATCGTTAGTCAGGGATGTCAGAAGCCAAGATAAACGCGGTGTCACAAGAGTAGGCATACGCTAGAATGAGGGAGTAGTTAGAAAAACAAAATGGGGGGGGCAAACTAAGAGACATGATGGAGAGAGCAGTGATATTTATGAATAGGCTAATTTATGTTCATAAGATTAAAATTCGAAGTGGAGTTGAGCATCATAAGCAATTATGCGAGAGATATTTATTTTTGAACCATAATTGAATCAGTTATATGGATGTAATAATTTCAGACTGTCAAGTGTAACATATGCACATTTGATCAAACGTGCCCTCTCGAGTCGGTCGGTGACTGATCGCGAACAGCTGCCGCCGAATTTTGGGGCGGAAATATTCTCAAACTGCATCTCTTTGAAATCAGAAATGCACGGCAAGGTGTGATCTTAAGCGTGGGAAAGACTACATTTATCCAGAATGAATGTCCTGTTGCAATACAGACAGGCGATTTTGCTTTGTGTAAACACAGTTGGGTCCAACTTGTACACTAAAAGGAAGGGGGGCTAAATATGGGAAATTAAATGTGAGATCATTTGGACCGGGCATAAGATTTTTTAGGTTTTATCCACCCAGCAACCTTGCTCCGTTTCTTTTTTTTTTTTTTTTTTACAGGTTTTTACAGGGGGGGGCGTTAAACTTATCTGCGGCTAAAAAAAAGACACTAATAAGTCATAAATGTCTATTCAGAGACAACAAGACTCAGGGGTGGTCTAAAAACACGAACAACAAACACGTGCACACGTCATACAGGGGATGCGATCACGCAAACGCAGATACTGATGGTTTTAAGTCATTGCCACGATGAATGAGTGAATGATTTCGTTTTTGCTGTCCAGCTGCATCCACGAACCGTCATCGAAACAACGTCCTTTGCATCAGGACACGGTTTAGCTTCCTGCCGTTGGTCGAACCTTGGCCTCAACATTTCACTTTAATTAAGTGTCACAAGAAGGTGACGCCCCCCCCCCCACACACACACACACCAGCCCCCGCCCGTGCCTAAACACCTCATTGAATTAGTTGTGGAGTGAAAAAGACATGAATTTCAGTGAGTAATTCACATTCCAACCGATTCCTTGTCCACATTAGTTAATGAGATGCTCGAGAAAAACACGTTCATTTATAATGGCCTCGCAATCAACAACCTAGGGAAGCCTCGGCTTTGCGTGCTTTCTGCATCGTTCTTTGACATTAAGCATCTAAATTAAAGAATACAAAAATGCACCATCTTCCAGAGCAGTAATTACCGTATTGTCATGACTTAATTATAGTTGCAAGAGGTAAATATATTTGATAACTGATCATATAAAGGGGACATCTTTCTCCAGAGTGGTAATTATAAATGTGATCTTGAAAAAGATTTTTAAAAAAAGACAAACTGTTGCCTGCTTATTAAGATAATATACCATACATACTCTAATTGGATCCAAAACATAGGCTCGCCCAAACAGTGCGGCAAGCACACACACACACACACACACACACACACACACACACACACACACACACAGACACCCAGGCCCGTTTTGCTATCGTTCATCCATCCACTGCATGGTGTTTCCCGGCTCTCTGCAAACCAGTCATGAGTGCAATTATATCACGGACTGTGTTCGCTGTGTCGGCCTGCTCTTTCATTTTTTAAGACAGGCGCTCGCATATAACCCTCACACATTCGCATTATGCTCATTACCCCATCTATGCGTCCGGACATGTATCACCATTAACCCAAGAACTTTGACTAGCGCTAGCTAGACGGATCACTTTCCCCCCACGTCGCAGTTTCAACGCCATTCGCATAAACTCAGGAATCATTTGCAGAGCCGCTGAATAAATGACAGCCAGTAATATCGCATTCATCAGAAAACTAAGTGCGGGAGAGGGTTTTTGCATTTCGGAAAAAAATACACGGAAATAAGCAGCTGTTCCAGCATGGATGAAACTGAATGCTTTACCACAATGCAACCATTGCAAAACCATGGGGTATTACTCTTTCCTCCAGAAGCTTAAACAAGTCTCGGTCAAAGCGAGAGATCGAGCTCTGTTCGGCGTTCACGTAACCTTGTTCCACCAAGAAATGGGATCCGAATGAAAACCCAGTTGAAATTAACCCTGGCTCTGCGTGACGTTCCGCACATCTCTTGCCTCCTCAATGATGCCCTGGATTTCCAAGAATGGCTCTCAAGAGTCAAACATCCATCTGATAAAATGATGCAATTCTTCGGTCCTGCCGGTCTGCCCACTTTTATCGGAAGGAGACGCGCAAAGGTGAGATTACCGAAGTCTTTTTCCCTAAAAGTCTAGCAAATGGAGGTCATTGAAACAGAATAAGAAGCAACAATGAAGGGCACAAAGCGGGACTTGAGCCTGTAACCTGGATGCTCCTTTGCAAAAAGAGCAAGAGCATCCTTGGATGTATCTGTTAGCGAATTCCTGCAGACAGTCAGTCTATCCACAGACAGGGGGGGAATTTGTCCACCCGCATGATGATGTTACTTCTACTCTGTCTTAGTTTTTCTCGTCTGATTTTACACTGCGGCCTATTTGACGAGACAAATCCAAACCTGAATGAGGTCTTGTGTGGAGAATCGGGGCATAAAAGAAATGCTTCATGACTTTGCATTTGAATAAAGAAGGTGAAGCCAACATAAAAAAATAAAACAGTTCCCTCTTTTTCTTTCTACATGGGTAGCACCTAAGCTGGCAAAGAGACATGTCCTACAGCACGTTGCCCAAAGGATACTTTATTCATAAGCTGCCTTTGACAAAATGGATTACTGACATTTGTCATTTAATTCCAAAGGCCAATCTCTGTGTACTGTAAAATCAAAGATAAAAAAATGAAAATTAAACAAAATAAAAACTCAAATAAATAAGTAGAAAAATATAATTAAAATGCAAAAAATTATTTAAAAAAGTGTAAAAAAAACAGAATTTTTTTTTTTTTTTTTTTTTATCTGTCCTCATGGATAAGCTAAACAGTAGCCAGCTATTCAAAGAGTTTGTTGTTCTAATTGTTAAAATTAAGGTAATTTTGTTAATTTGTGAGTGAGACACACGCATCTGTCATTCTGTAATAATTGAAAATAACACATAATGGTTGCAAGAAAACTACTTTTTCTTAATCCCCAAAAAATGAATTGATAATAACAATGGTTATTTATTCATTTATATCATATTTATATGAGATATCTTATTGACATTGAACTTCTGCCAGGGCATATCGATCTGGTCTGCCTCAGTTCACTTCAGGTTTCCGCTTGTTCTGAACAATGATAACAGAGTAAACAGTGAACAGTAACAAACAGTAAACAAAACTTACAACCAATCAAAAGAAGGGGAACGCCCGATGAAACTTCAAGTTACAGATAGTATGCGTGATATTATGTGACGCAGCGGATGTAAATACCCTGCACACTTCTTTGTCGTTCAGTAGGATGATAAGCAAACAGCAAAAACTCTTAAGCGCTGCCTTTGTGCATCATTTAGAGTGAAAAAATGCCTCGAAAATGCCTCGAGGCTGTTCGATCCACTTCAGCGGCGATGTGATGTGAAGTGGTCACAGAGAAATTTAGGTTTTGTACAGAACCGGTTTTAATTGAATCACCAGAGTGAAGTTGTTTGAAATCAAAAATGTCAGGGGGTCGGATTGGCTTGCACATTAAAATGAAACAGATTGTCAGTTTTTATACCTTGAGTGTTTCTGGAATGGTTTGAGAACATCGACCTGCCTCCTTGCGGGATGTGAAAGTACTCAATTATATCGAGCGGTTACTGGCAAATCAAAATCTGTAATTCTTTCCTGACGTACGCATCCTGTTTGATGTGATGCTTTATTAAAAAAAAAAAAAAAAAAAAAAAAAAGAAAAAAAAAAAAAAAAACTAAGAAACCAATAAATAAATCTTTTTTTAATACCCAAACAAAATCTG
>CAAKHD010013310.1:191709-209017 GCA_901007705.1 Fistularia tabacaria | reverse complement strand
TAAATTAGAATTAGAAATAAATATGAAGGCTTTATTATAATTTTTTTTTTTTTTCTAATGTTGCTGCCGCAACATCCGAATTTCCCCTATGGGGATCAATAAAGTATTATCTTATCTTATCTTATCTTATCTTATCTTATCTTATCTTATCTTATCTTATCTTATCTTATCTTATCTTATCTTATCTTATCTTATCTTATCTTATCTTATCTTATCTTAAGTATGTGTATGCGATATTCACTATATGGCCAAAAGAATCCACTCAATCATCCAAATAATCGGAATCAGATGTTCCAATCACTTCCATCACCACAGGTATATAAAATCAAGCACCTAGGCATGCAGACTGCTTGACAAACATTTGTGAAAGAATGGGTCGCTCTTAGGAGCTCAGTGAATTCCAGCATGGAACTGCGATAGGATGCCACCTGTGCAACTAATCTAGTTGTGACATTTCCTCGCTCCTAAATATTCCACAGTCAACTGTCAGATGTATTGTAAGAACATGGAAGTGTTTGGGAACGACAGCAACTCAGCCACAAAGTGGTAGGCCACATAAACTGACGGAGTGGGGTCAGTGGATGCTAAGGCGCTTAGTGCAAAGAGGTGTCCAATTTTCTGCAGTCAATCGCTACAGACCTCCAAACTTCATTTTCAGATAAGCTCAAGAACGGTGCGCAGAGAGCTTCATAGGATGGGTTTCCATGGCCGAGCAGCTGCGTCCGAGCCACACATCGCCAAGTGCAATGCAAAGCATTGGATGCAGTGGTGTTAAGCACACCGTCACTGGACTCTAGAGTAGTGGAGACGTGTTCTCTGGAGTGCTTCTCTATCTGGCAATCTGAGGGACGAGTCTGGGTTTGGCGGCTGTCAGGAGAATGGTACTTGTCTAAGTGCATTGTGCCAAGTGTGAAGTTTGGGGGAGGGGGGACTATGGTGTGGGGTTATTTTTCAGGAGCTGGGCTTGGCCCCTTAGTGCCAGTGAAAGGAACTCTGAAAGCTTCAGCATACCAAGACATTTTGGACAATTCCATGCTCCCAACTTTGTGGAAACAGTTTGGAACTGGCCCCTTCCTTTTCCAACATGACTCTGCACCAGTGCACAAAGCAAGGTCCATAAAGACATAGATGACAGAGTGTGGTGTGGATGAACTTGACTAGCCTGCACAGAGTCCTGACCTCAACCCAACAGAACACCTTTGGGATGAATTAGAGACTGAGAGCCAGGCCTTCTCATCCAACATCAGTGTGTGAGCTCACAAATGCCCTTCTGGAGGAATGGTCAAAAATTCCTATCAACACATCCCTGAACCTTGTGGACAGCCTTCACAGAAGAGATGAAGCTGTCATAGCTGCAAAGGCCGGACTGACATCATATTGAACCCTATGGATTAGGAATGGGAGGTCACTTAAGCTCATATGAGAGTCAAAGCAGGTGAGCGAATACTTTTGACCATATATTACATTTTGCACTCCCAACA
Organism: Fistularia tabacaria; assembly: GCA_901007705.1. NCBI lineage: Eukaryota > Metazoa > Chordata > Actinopteri > Syngnathiformes > Fistulariidae > Fistularia > Fistularia tabacaria. The sequence continues at coordinate 207,536 of CAAKHD010013310.1, read as the reverse complement.
GACCACTGATCTTGACCTGATAAACCTCTGTGACTTCAGTGTTTGGGAAATTAATAAAAAACCTGACACTTTAATTTAAGGTTTCTTATAACCCACATCCCTTTCAGGGGACTCAATCACACTCAAACAAACAGTGTTTTTGTTAATTTTCTTTCATTCATTAAAACTTTTCATTTTGTTTTTTACATTTCATATTAATCAAAAAAATAATACATATTTAACAAATAATTTCTATTTCTATAATTTCTATAATATGTTATATATAATACAGTTCTATAATATGCATGTAATAACTATATATCTACATCAGTATAGTTATAATATTATATATATATATATATATATATATGGTAAATACAAATTTTAATATCTATCAATTAAAAATATATAGATTTTTTAAAATTTATTCAATCATCTAATTTTTTTTTTTTTTTTCGCTTTTTGATCTCCCTGTTGTTCTACAGCCGCCTCTGCTAGTCAGGGAACTATCTAAGCCACTCTGCTTTTTGTACAACTACTCTTGACAGAGGAGGGCTGACTGCACAAGATTACATTCAGGATGCTAACACGGTTGACCCAAACACCCCCCCAATCCCTCCCTTTCCCTTGTACGCTAATACCTCAGAGAGAAGAGGCCTTTGTCTGATGATGGTTTGATGTAAGATGTAAACAGACAAATAAGATGGAAGGTCTTTCATAACAAAGGATGATTCCGTCCCTCCAGGCTAGCCGGACATTCTTATCATCATCTGAGGCTGCCAAATAAGCCGGCACACAGCTTTGATATTTTTGGCAACTGTGCACTCTCCACACTGACAACTTTCTGCCGCCCCGCTACACTGTGTTTCTCGACACGCACAAAGACAGACCGCGCAACGCATTAAAGAGACACAACTGCGAGTGATGGAGGGACTGATAAACAAAACCGCACACGGGATGGAGGTGAGAAGAAATTATCTGAGAGCACATCCCCGGCATTTTAGGGAACAAAAAGAGAGCATCCACCGGACCAAAACCGCCGAGACAGGCGGAAGGAAAAAAAGGAAGGGATGTCTCTCACAGCGGGTTCCCACTGCTTTGGGGCCTTGGTTTGCCAGGGTTGCTATGGTGACTGCTATGACCACTGATGGCAACCTGAGCGAGGTCGTTACTAAGGGGAAATATTATGATGAGAAAGAAAAGCGAGGTTTTCTCCCCAACGCTTCTGTCGATCCCAGCCCACCTGCTGTCTCCACTTATTCTCGCCTCCACTCCGAGAATCCATCCATACTCTTTTCGTGAAAATGAGGTACGTGTTAATTACCACGAGGGCATATGTTGCTGCCACACAACCCCGGCAAATACCTTTATCCACGACATAGACTCTTTGCAAAAAATTTGCTCAACAATTTTATGCAATCTTCTGAAAAGTACACTATCGTAATTACTGTCAGAAAACCATATTCCAGCCAAAAGTCGAAAGTTATTAGTTCAGTACACTCGATGGATAATTCAACATTTTTTTTCTTCTTCTCTGCATGATATTCTTTCTCTCCTGTGGGAAATAAAACTTATGTTGCTGGAGGTGAAGATTAACCAACCATTTCTTCTTCTTCTTCTTGAAAAAAACAAAACAAAACAAAGAAAGAAAGTAGAACTCGAACATATAGGATTGCTTTCAGGCTTGAACAGCCACTGGCTTTTTCCGAGTCTTTATTGAGATACTTTAGATAAATTTGAGATTCTTTAGGAGAGAAACACTCTGAGCGTTGACGACGAGGAAGTTACTGGCCCTCAGGGACCGGTGTCTGCGGACCATACGAACCCGTTCCAAGATGATGTGGGACATGGTGGCGTTGGCATCGACTATGATGGTGGCGGTCTTGTCATCTCGGATCTCCTTGAGGAGCGGAGTCGGGTCCTGGCTGTCGTCAAGCATGCGCACTGACAGAGAGTCCTTGGAGATGAGGAACTGCCTGAGGAGCTCCTCCAGGTTCAATAAGCCTGCCGGTAAGACACGCACACACACACACACACACACACACACACACACACACACACACACACACACACACACACACACACACACACACACACACACACACACACACACACGAGGATAGTTAAAGAGGGATAGTTGTGTAAAACAGATGGTGCTTTGCAATTTTTCTTTTTTTTTTTCAAAAGTACTGAAAAAAACATTTCTAAAAAGTTAAGAGAGGTGCATTCTGAAAGTACCGGTTGAAATAATTGATAAATTCAAACACACACCATCGTCAAATATGAACCAATGAGCGATTTTGCCCCTTGCTGTCATGCAAATTTGACTAATGTTTTTTCATACAGGACAAATGAATGAACTACCTTGAACTACAATTATTACAGCGGACAAAAAAGGTCGTTATAGTCACTTCCATTGTGCTCCATCCCACGGCAATTGACTGACTGCTGCGAGCTAAGACGGATTTGACCTAATTAAAGCATAGCTGACTTAATCAAAGTGCTTCTGGCGGCATTTACAAGTCATTCTGCATTCATACAGTACACTGGCCCACGCAAAAGGAGTTACAGGGCTAATTTTTCAAGAGCTTAAAATAATCTGTGGGGCACTTTTTTCACCGAGAGGTACAACCTGGAGGGACAGAGCGAGGAACGGTGAGGCACAACGCGACCAAAGCTCGTATAACAATATAATAATGACAATTTTATCTCTTGGCATTCACAAAGAGATCGATACAATGAAGGAAACATCAAGATGACATTCCATAGTTTGCTTTTAATGGAACCTATGGATTAAAAATTGATTTATAACATTGTATTACCAGAGCAGTCCTCCTGGTGAGGTTCTTCTTTTTATTCTGTTATAGTCTCTCACTCTCTCTCATTATATATCCCTCCATCCATCTTCCCCCATTTAGCCGGGGTCGGGTCGCGGGGGCAGCAGCTGAAGCATAGAGGCCCAGACGTCCCTCTCCCCAGCCACTTGGTCTAGCTCTCTCTCTCTCTCTCTCTCTCTCTCGCTCTCTCTCTCTCTCTCTCTCTCTCTCTCTATATATATATATATATATATATATATATATATATATATATATATGTATATATATGTGTGTGTATGTATGTATGTATGTATGTATGTATGTATGTATGTATGTATGTATGTGTGTGTGTGTGTGGATATATATATATATATACACACACATATATACACACACACACACACACATACACACACACATATGAATACATAACTACATATATAGAGAGTTATGGACCCTATCACAGTTGATCACAGGCCCACATAAAGAGACAAACAACCATTTTCCATACTTTTAGGACTATAAGTCAAACTTTTTTTCATGGTTCGATTGTCCTCCGACTTATTCCAAAGTGCGACTCATATATTAAAATATATAATTTCATAAGTTTATTTTCACACTGACAGCCGTGACAGCGCGCTCTTCTGCTTCTCCTTTTAATCCTGTACCTCTGAAAATTTAAAATTTAAACATCGACTTATAAGACAACTGAGAAAAACCGGACACAAATTCCCCCAAAAAAGAAATCATTTTCTGCAGATTACAAGCCGCAAGTAGGGAAATATACAGCTGAAAATGGTAATTGAGCAGCAGAAAAAAAGTTTGGAGAGAGCAAGAAACTTGCGAGGGACTGGGGAAAAGCGGAGGATACTCTAACTGTAATGAAGAAAACAAAAAAAAGCTAATCATGCGCTAAAAACTAGATTGGACACAGCTAGAGGAACAAGTTCACACAAGTGCTTGAACAACGTGCTGCCGGGAGAGGCTTGTCAACATCTCCACGGCCAGATAGTTGCCAAGGTGATGAATATTAATGACTTTGCGGGAGAACCTTATTGGTGTTATCGCTTCATGGAGCGCAACCATGACGAAGAAGAGGAAGCGGCCCTTCGTCGTTTGCGGAGTCACTCAGAACTGACACAGAGGATGAAGAATTCAATAGATTTAGTGATCTGGAGTGAGATCGAGAGTTTGGTAAACTTGTTATGCTGTGTTATTTATACTATAGTTATCTGAATAACTGTTAACATACCAGACACCTATTCAGTCTGTTGTTCTCTATTCTATTGTTATTCATTTACTTTCCTTTCAAGATGAAATATCTGTTCTTGGCCTCTGATTTATTTATACATTTTTCCCCCCAAAAATGCGACTTATAATCCAGTTTTCCACTTTTCTTCTTCATTATGCATTTTTTGGCTGGTGCTACTTATATGATGGCGCAACTTATCGTCTGGGAAATATGGTAATATTATTCCAGAGCATTGTTATATGCTACCTAATCATGAAGTTTGACATTAATAGTATGTCTTGAACAATGTTTAGTCAGGAGAATACAGTACACGCTGATTCATGTTGAGACATACAACTGCTCAGTTGTTCATATATACTGAATCGATGTATTTTATATTTTTAACAGCTTTTCTTTAATAGTTTTTGAACATTTAATCAGAGAGAAAAAAAAACAAAACAGGGTGAAACTCTCCTTGCTCAACTTCTTTTTACTGTTTGATGTCGCAACTTGGAGACTGGCTGATGTGAACTCAAAGAGGGCAGAAGGCATGGAGCAAACATGTTTACCAGCACCGCTTGATCACAAACAATATGGAGCCCAGAGGCGGTCGAGGGTGAGGATTGTGACTGGGTTCTGAGGTTCTTGCTATTATTGTCTGTAATGATGTCGTGGTGTGTGTTTGTCATTTGGCCTGCCGCCGTGGTGGAGATATTTTGCCAACCAATATGTGGATATCTGCGTGTGTGCACTCACAAGACAACCCTTCCAGCTGCCGCTCGCAGCCTGGCTGTGTCTCCAACCTGTCAGGTCGACTTCCTTTGTAGCTCGATGCAGTGTAACTTTGATGAGCTTGAAATAGCTTCAGCTAAACCGCCATCCTCGTCTGCCTCGAGCTCCGGGTCTCTGCAACGTCTTGCATGGTGTCAGATACAATTTCGAGTTCAATTTCGTGACCTTTGTTAGCGAGCTATATGTCGAAGCAGGGGCGGAGGGTGCAGCCTCGACTACCCGCAGTTCTCTCCAGTATTAGAAAAACAACTTTTTGCATCGGGTGAGTTCAATAACATTTGGGTAATCTCGTTTGTCCATCTCGATCGCAACGCCGCGCTTTCAACACCGTATGGGGCTCGTGTCTGATACGGCAAACAGCAGCAACAGGAGCACTTTATCCTGTTGATGCTGTCACTGATTCCAATCTCGTAACAGACTCTGACTGGCTTCTTTCATCTTGCATTGAAAATGAATAAATAAATTAAAAATAAATACATCAACAGGCATTTCTGAAAGTGTCCTGAGGTCACCAAATTTCTTTTCTTGCAAACTCAAGTCTTCAGCAGGTGCCCCACTGCTTCGTAGCTGCATAACTGATCTGCCAAACAACTGGAAGTGTCCAGCTACGACAAACACAACGGAAGGCGTGCGGTGTTGATGGTGGTGACAATATGTCTGCCGTTTCATATTCACAAAGAAGATGTCATATTGATAAAATCCATTTTCCGAGTCTTGATTCAGGAATAGCTTATTAATAGTCGCGCTTATCAGCAGGTCGGCATTAAGTGATACATCTGTGATTCTGGCAATGCCGTTGGCCCATTCGAACTGTAACATCTCCACAAAATCTGCGAGGCCCTCACCACTCTGTACCCGATGATCTGTTGTATGACTGGTGCTCATGATAACCCGGATGATTCATAGAATTAGTCATTTATTTAATTACGTTTTCTTAATTTTCACTTCACCCTCTCCAAAGCAGGTTCTTAGAGACCCCTCACAATTAACAGTTCTGCAACAGACCTTTTGTTGAGTCAGGGAGACGGTGACTTATTTATCGCTGTTGATCAAGAGGTTTATAGATTTTGTATATTCCTCTCTCAATTTCTGTCAAATATTCTCCATTAACACCCAAACCTGTTGGTATCTGAGCTAGATTAGTTAATATATTTAATATCTCAGGGCTTATTACACCAAATACAGCTGAATAATAGGTCAGGATTATTGATGAGAACGCCAAAGTTTTTCATCATTTGATTTCAATCCACTGTGAACCTGGACTATGACTTGTCAGATCATGATGAAGTCTGTAGGTGGAATCTTTTCAAAGGAAACCCACCCGTGTCCCCCCCCTAATGAGTGAACATGCTGCTAAGTCTAACAATCCGTCATCTCAGAGCATCGTCTTCTGCATTTAATGTCCTTGGGCAGTTTAGGTGAATAGTGTATCACATTGTGATGACTCATCATTTAGCCTTCAGCAAAGTGGGATCTCTGTTTATGACTTAGTGGCATTTATGGCAATTACCTTAAAATGCTGTTGACAGGATCAAGTGTCAAAACATTCAAGTATATCTCAGCATATTCCTCTTCCCGTTGACCCTAACAACCCATAAGTGGTGCCATCAATATTGTGCGTTATCCGCCTGACAAATAACATTCACATTTGCCTCGGTGGAAACTGCAATAACTCATCTGGGTGGAAGGTTCATTTGGAGACCTCTGAGCCCTGATGGGTAAGGAGTCTCAGATCGGAAGCAGACTGTATCCCAGTTTTTCCCACCCCTCACCAATGAAAAGACCATTGGTAGAACTGCAGGATTTAGTTCACATCCATTTGTTCTGGACTGTTAACTGAAGCAAATGCTGCAAGTCAACAGTACTTCAATCAACCAACCAACCGACCGACTGACCAATGAACCGACAGACCAATCGACCAACCAATCAATCAACCCACCAACCGACCAAATAAAAACGCACATACATGCATGCATACATACATGCAATTTTTTAAGGCTAGCCATTTTCCATTCAACGGTCGGTGAAATATGAACCAAGAGTTTTAAAGAGCTCGCTTGGGTTGCTTGTCAGGGGCACTGATGCATCTTTCACCTTCTTTCTAGATATTGCAAACAGAGTCAGTTTACATTGCTGGTGGCTGGCAAAAAAGGGAAAGTTGGTCTATTAACATAAACAGATAATGAGGTCACAGAACTGAGGTAGTTTTCCAACTGTTCGCTGCATACGGAGCTCATAATCAGGGACTTTATCCGCTGCAGAAGCTCAAGGCTGCTGTGTTCAACGCAGATCGTTTTCAACAAAGTACTAACGCAGAGGAGTCTATGAATTGAAATCAACAGTGCCGTCAGCAAATGGTATGTATCTTGTTCCCTTATGTGTTCTCATAATTGCAGGTTGTACAAGTACGAACGCTGGCACCAAGGGACCATTTTCCACTCACCTGACTGTAATTCACATTAATACTAAGAAACTGTTGAGGATTTATATTTAAGTTTCAAGATGATTTCAAGAATTTTAACATTGAATAACAGAAAAACAATTGTATTGGAATAAGATGACAGTAAAAAAAAAGATCTGCACCTCCCATCTACTGCCATCTAGAAACCTTTCAAAGGTTGGAAAATGAAAATAGTTTGGTAAAAAATATAAATAAAAAATATAAATAAATAAAATAAATATATATATATATGTGCACATACACGTACACACATATATAAATATACTTTTATATTTTCATACTTTTATACATCAACAAAACGAAATGTTCAATGAATTTTCCTTTTTTTTTCTATCTTCTTTTTCCTTATTTTCGGATGATATTTCATTTGGGATGTTCTGCCGAAACGTTCGGCATTACCCATTCAATTTGACATTGCTTTAAGCTCACTGCAAGTTTAACTGAAAGAGTAACAAAAATAGCAAGGGGTCCACAGGGCGGAGAAGATTAATGGGTCCACCTTACGCTGCCATCGAGGAAGGTGAATAGTGAATAATATACTATGTGTTATTCCAAGCTGTATCCTGACGACCATACTCACCTTCTGCTTTATGTCCTGGGAAAGTTTAGAAAGAGCATCATACCACTGCTATGTATTTGGCGACCATCGATACTGGATTAATCCATCTTGTCCGTAGAGACGGCTACATTTACACTCACAAATGAGTGTGGCAAGGTGAGACACGGCAGATTTAGTTTCAAAGAAACTTTCATACTGTGCCTGACGACTTCTTTGGGACCTTTATGGGCCGTGATAATCAACATTAAAAAGAAAAACCAGAGCTCTCTGATGTAGTCATTTACCTTTTAATAAAATAGAGGGGGTAAAAGGCATCTGTCTTTTTTTTTCGGTTCATTGTGAACCCACCGATGCTCAATAAAAGTGTTGTGGAACAATACTTTAAATACGAGCACTCAAATATCTGACAGATCTGATCAGATTCAGATCATTCATTTTGTTAGGTAATATAAATAGCATGTAATGCTGATGTGTTGATTTGTCAGTATAAATATTGGACATTGTAAGTATAATTAAAGCTATAAATATAATTAAGTGCTGCAAACCAAGGTCTTGGCAAACATTGCACAGAAATAAAAGAATAGAAATGAAAACAGTTCCAGTTATGATGGAATCAGCGTAAATAAGTGTCTCCCCATGCAAATATGTAATAATAAAGACCTCTGTATTTCAGTCTGGCTGGCCTTAGGAGATGCCTTGCTTGGCCAAACTATCTCAGAATAATTTGCTGATATATTTCAGGCATATCATAATTGCAAATACTTAAATGCAAACTAGTCTGTGAATAAAAGAACAAAATAAAAAGATTACTACGGGTCCGGAGAGCTCAATAGTGCTTAAGCGGCAGAAGGTCAAGCGGCTGTATTACAACAGACAACCAATCATTCGGAAGCCCCCCCCCCCAAAAAATGTAAATTTAAAGTAAAAAATTTTAAAAATTAAAAGTGTAAATTGAAAAATAAAGATACACATCCAAAGGATATCTGGTCAGAGTTACCAGAGGCAAACTGTCTGCTCGTATGGCTGACAGCCTTTCGAGCAACTCATGTACCAACAGGCTGTGAATTACTGTGGGGATTGCTTACTTTTCTATCCAGACAAGAGGCCCTGGTGGTCCAACACAGGATTTAATCATTTGAGTTACCGCTCCAAAGCAGCTCCAAAGCATCAGTCTGTCCGCGTGCCACTGTCCCCGGAAAATATATATTGACCCGCAGTCAAGCGAGTCACAGTGGAGAGTGACCACTGAACACAAGCACAGGATGAATGTACACAGAAAGGCATCAGCGGACACTGATATAGACCGTCTCGTATTTAAGACTACTAAAACTTGACTCCTGAAATGTATCTGAACAGCATCATGAGATGTGTAATGAATTTGAATTTTTTATTTTGGAGCAGTGTGAGGTCTGGTATGAATTGCAATGCTTGGAGAGAAATGCCCTAGTCCTTTGAGATTCAGATTAATTGAGAATATATATATTGCTGATTGTAGTTGCATGAAGGAAATATAAATAGTTCCAATACATTTTATTTCCAGCTAAACATGTAATAAAAAAATATAATATAATATAAGATATCATATTACATACAACATATTGTTATCGTATATTATATTATATTATATTATATTATATTATATTATATTATATTATATTATATTATATTATATTATATTATATTATATTATATTATATTATATTATATTATATTATATTATATTATAGATAAATGCTGTGTAAGTGCCTTTCTGTCTGATCGCAGTTCTCAAACAGTGAGACAGTAGAGGTGTAGAAATAGTGATTTACAATTTATTAGATAACATAAGAAGACATGAGTTATCACAAAAAGCAGCTTGCTCTTGGTACATTGTATAATTGAGCAGGTTACTGTGGAGCCAGATACAAATGTGGCGGTATTGGGAGTGTTTACTTTAGAAGTAACAGTGTAAGAGTGCAGACATGGAGTGCCAAGCCTATTCTTTCCCCTGCTTATCAGTGGTAGAAAAAAAAAAAAGAAATGCAAGTACTTTTGGCACTGCTTTGCAAAAACCTAAAATTCATTTTACTTGTGCTGAGGCTGTGGGTACATTTCAGAGCTTCTCAGATGTTCTCTTTCATCTCTGACAGATACACCAGTCAGCTCGCTCATAAAATGCATTCTCTCTGAATGCAGAAACTGCATACATGAATGTCTGCATGGTCGTAGATGAGCTGTATGTGTGCAATTTGCACACGCTTCCCCTTTTATTCAACGAGGGCCATGGCCACATGATGGGTTAAGCCAGCCAACATGACATGGAAAATAGCCAGAGTAATAGTTACAGTACTCCAGCTGCGACTGCACACACTGCAGTGGATCATGGGGGTTCGCTCGATTAACATCCGTCCTCCTGTGCACCATGCCTTTTGAGGTGCGGCTCCTTCTACGACTCCTGCCTCTCCAGCCACAGCTGAAAAAACAGCTATGAATTGGCCGCGTTCTGCCAGTCTGTCACTGGGTCGGGTGATTAATGACACTGGCACACGTGGACGAGCCACTGACAGTATGTTGCCGTGTCAAGCGGGGTTGCAGCTGACGCTACTGCTGAGGTTTCAATGCACACAAACTAATACACACATACACACATACACGCACACAGGCGTGTGTCAATTTCTGAAATTTTTACTCAGTGAAGGTCACATGAGAGGGTTTCACGAATAATTCGATGTCATTTCTCGGATAGCCTGCCTTTTATGTACTAACTGTATAATTCCAGAGTTGTACTCTTTTTCCACTTATTCATTCATTATGGAGGACCACTTATTCTGCACTCTGGATAGGCTGGATCCTATCTAAGAGGCTGGTTACACTCTCGACTGCTCGCCAATTCATATTTCTGGCCAATTTTGGGTGTCCAATGAACCTACTGCATGTATTTGGACTGTTGGGGGAGAACTCAAACCTTAAACAAAAGGTGCGTTACCCATCCTTCCTTGGTTTCTTAGTCTCTCAGTCTATTTTCTGGATCAAATGGTATCTGTGTCAAATCAACCAGTTCCTTTCACACATGGACTGCGAAGCGGACATCATCTATACCAGGGTTCCTCAGTGCTTTTCCAGGCCTAGGAACCCTAACTGATAAACTGATTCAAGGATTTTGATTGTCATTCCACTTCGCAAGAATGGAATGAAATAAGTTTCCTGAGGCCTGTTAGACAACCAGCAGCAACAGTACAAGATATAACAAAACAACTTGTGTGTGAGACATGCACGGTTGATGGATAATAAAAATAAAGAATACAACAAAAATTCTTTGAACAACTAGACAGAAAAATAATACAAATAGAGCACAGTTGATAAAAGTGCTGTGTAAATACAAGTTGAGTGTATGAGGTGATGAGCAAGGTTTGGAATGTGTATACACATATGTGATATAAATTGTTTATTATTTTATATATAGAAGCATACCTCGTTATTCTGTGTTAAAGCACTAAGCTATTCAAATAAGGATTCCTGTATTTATGTTTCTATCTTAAGTGTGCAAGGCACAGGGAGTCGGCTAGAAACAGCTTGTCAACTGATACCATTCAAATATCAACATTCATTCATTCATCCATTATCTAGATTGCTTATCCTGCATTCAGGGTTGCAGAAGAGCGAGGGCCTAGCCCAGCTGTCATTGGGGGAGAGGCGGAGTTTATGATGGAACGGTCACCTGTCAATCACAGGGCCACATATAGAGACAGACAACTGTTCACTCTGTCATTTACACTTCTGGGGCTGTGGAGCAGAAGCACTAACCACTATGCCACCAGTATCAACATTTTTGTCAATTGCATGATAACAGATATGATCTTCTGCCTCCATCCTCCATCTATCCATTCACCACAGTATGTTATGCTTAAATGTATGTGTATTTAAATGCATTTAAATTTGTGGAAAAAAGAAAGGGAAAAAAAATCTAAAATCTAGCTCCTGGTTAATCCAATCAAAAGTCCAGCGAACACATCTGGCCTCAAAGCAAAACTTTAAATAAAGTATTTGCACTTCAATACAGTAAATACACCGTGGACACTTTAAAACTCCAGTTGCAGTGACAGCCATCTTGTACTTGAGAATAATAATAGTAAAAAGAGCAGTAGCCATGGGGGACCATTAGCTTATAAACAGCATCATTTAACAAAAATACTGCATGTAACAGCTGTTGGAAATCGGATGAATGGGTGGGCGAGGGGTATCCACATTTTTAAATGAAACGGAGATCCGCGGTTGCCAGGCTACAGATGGACTCAATGTTTGCGAGAGCTAATGCCAGAATAAGTCCGATCTGACAGTGAACGGCCTCCGACCAATCAGCTGCCCCGGTTCCAAACGCTGTGTTATTCCTGTCAATCGTGTGTTAGTGCTGTTAGACGATTGAGGATGAGTGAAAAAAAAACAAAGAAAGACACCAAAAAAGTGTGATTGAGTCAGAAAAAAAGGAAATCTAGCTGTACAAAGAAATACATTCAGGAACTTTGGCTTCAGCTAGAGGGAAAAATACAGCCAGAACTTGACATCCACATGTTGTTATCTTTATTTACTTTTCATTTCCTTTTCATATCTCCCTTACCCGACTGAACCAGAGTCAGGAGGCATGTTTACCCGAAAAAAGACAAAAAAAATTAAATTATTTTGAAATCAGTGTCTGTTCAGTGCACCCTCCTGTCAATTTCTTGAAGAGGGGGGTCAATTCTCACCAAAGCAGCTCTAATAAAACGTCACCGGTTAAAAGAAAAGAGTGTGAGCCACCGGAGTGAGACAAACTAAGTTAAAGCTACGCCACCACTTTGGGCAAAAATGTATGGGAAAAAAAGCATTTCTGACCTTTGCAAAGATTAGGGATATTATCTTTTAGAGGATTTTGACTCCCGGGTAATCTTTCTTTTCCTTTTTTTTTTTTTTTGCATAACCAAATGCCATCTTTTGTGCAACATTAAGAGGAAAAGGTACACTTGTTGGGTTGTACACGATAACGCATTTCTGGTCACGGGATCCGCAACGCTGTGACTGACAAGCTACTTTATGAGTGAGAGGAGACTAGAAGGGAGTTGAAGAAGGAAAGCCGGAAGAAAAAAGGGTGAAGCGTAAAACTGTCATCAGTGAAGTGACAGCATCAGGGTGGCAAATTACTGTCGATGTATCGTCTCGCATGCGACTGATGTCTCATGCTTATTTCTATTTCTTCAAAGCGTGGCGCTGATTAGCTAAAAAAGGGCAGCCGGTGCCACTGAGGGTCGAGGTCTCTTTGTTGGGGGAGCTGTAATTACTGCTCGCTGGACTACAAGAGGGTGGGAAAAGGCCGCGATTTAATCTTCCTCTCTATCTATGAAAATAACTTCCCCCTGAGGAGATTTCTTTGTTTTTTGAAGCTTTTTCAGTTGAGTATCTTTGGGATCTAATGAACGATTTTGTTGAGGAAACAGACGCAGATGTGCACGTCGTCCTCCTTTTTGTCTTAATATTCGGCAGGCAGCGTCGGGGAGAAAATGAATATTCCTGTCCTGTGGCTAGCGAAAAAAAAAAAAAAGGAAGATTGGCATTGGATTTCAAGACGACGGCGATGGAGACGCCGACGCCGAAAAAAAGGAAGCAGAGAGTCTGCAGCGAATGTTTATTTTGAGACGGTGCCATCAGCCGAGCTGCTGTGCGACGTAGGACGCAGCAGATCCGTTTGGAGCGAGATGTTTTTAAAGTGCTGCTGTGTTAACACGTTTAATGGAGAACACATTAAAGAACGATGTTTTCCCTTTGTTTTGCAGATGTAGCGACATCGGTGTGCGAGTGTCCCCACCGTGCGGGTGTTCACGATGTGGATTTTGTCGAATAGGTGTCAGCGGCGTACTCACAGTCAGCCTGTGCGCAGATAAGGCAAGCGCCGGTGCTGTTGAAGAAGGTGAGGAGGCCCGCCACTGCCAGGCTGATGTCGCCGTTGGTCGGCCTCAGGTCGAGGGTGGTAAAGCGGGGGAACTGAACCTTCAGGATGTCCTCCGGAGCCACCTTGACATAGGGAACCTGCAGGGATATGTTGGTATCAAAATCTCTGTAGCGGTTCAAGAATTTGCAGGTGAATAATTACCAAATTTCACTTTTCACATCCCTGTCGTCGTTTAAAAATGCAGCATGTGTCTACGCTTAGGAACACTGGCAGGAGAAATTAAAACAAAGAAAACAAGTGGGCATTACAGGTGCTTCCCTGGTTCTATTCCAACATAGAGGCCTTTCTGTGTTGAGCAGGAATATTCTTCCCCAGTGGGTTTCTTCCAGGTTATCCAGTTTCCTCCGAAAGTTCAAAAACATTCAGGGGGTTCAGTGGAGACTGTAATTGCCCGGTTGTGTCTGAGACAGAGTGAGTGGTTATATTTCTCTAAATGACGTTCGAATGAGGGACTGAGTGGTTGCATGTCTCGACAGGACGTGTGAGTGAGATCAGATGAGATGAGATATACTTTAATGATCCCATGATTGGGAAATTGTTTAACAATAGTGGCAAGACTAATAAGGACAATACACTGGCAAGCTAAAAATAAAATAAGATAAAATAAACTCTGAAGTGTAAAAGTATAAAGTATAATCTAGAAAAAATAAAAAAAATAAAATGGAATAAAATAAAATAAAATAAAATAAAATAAAATAAAATAAAATGAAATAAAATAAAATAAAATAAAATAAAATAAAATAAAATAAAATAAAATAAAATAAAATAAAATAAAATAAAATAAAATAAAATAAAATAAAGTGTCCATGCACATGTCTATTTACCAACATACAGGAATAAATAATGAGCAAAGTGGCAAAGTGGCAATGTGAAGTAGTGCAGTAAGTGATTAGAGTGAGTTATTGGCATGAGGTAGGAAAGATTTCACGTATATCCCATTTGACAGTGGAGCTGTTATGTCTCTATATCATGTGAATGAAAGGGTGAATGGTTGCATTTTTCTATGTGACATTTGGATGAGGGGCTGAATGGTTACATTTCTATGTATAACATGTGAACGAGAGAGTAAAAGGTTTGTCTCTGCATGGGACAGGAAGCCCTATCGCGACCCTGAGTGCAGATGAAGTGGAATTTAATGAATGAATGAATCAATGAAGAAAAGTGTATGGAAAACTTGCATGTGAACTGAAGTGTAAAATGTGACCAATTGCGTTTGACAGGCAGAAGGAAGAAAACATTTGTTTTAATATTCAGGATAAAAACGGAGAACCCCGTGTCAGTGCTTTGCTTATGATGATCAATTATGTACAGTTTAAACCAATTACTGTTCCACTTCACAAAGGCAAAATGTTCATTTTGTAGCCAACTTTTTTTTCATTGAAAAAAAAAAAGGAACTTTATTTTTTGGGCTTTGCTAAAAAAGGAAAGAAAGGGGGTTTAAGTAAAACAATGACCCAAAACATAAAAGTACTTGTATCGCCGGTAATGAGAGCAAAGATCAGTCACAAAGAATAAGAAAAGCTAAACAACTAAGCCTTCAGTAGGAATCGATAAATTCACTTCTTCTATTCCCGCTTCTATACGCTCTACAGTTTTTGTATTGATTCCCTTTTGTCCTCCAACGTGGTGATTGGCTAAAGCTAAAGAAAAGCTAAAGAAATATCTGTATCCCCCGTGACTTCTAATTAATTAAAAAAAACTCCCAATGTGCTAAAAGGTGTGTCTAACACAGTCTAATTTCCGCTGGCTGATGGGGAGGTCAAGTACATTACGGCTAATCTTTCATGTTCCCTTCCTTCAGCAACAGATCCGCGCGAGAGCCTTCTATCAATCTCCCGAACATCTGGAATATCACGCGTTGCCCCGATTCAAACCCAATTCCCGTCTGTTTCTTCTTAATGAAATCCATCTCTGCTTTGGCGCGCCGTTTGATGATGTGAATGGATGTACGCCGACGGGGGGGGGGGTTATCCTGAGGGTCTGCGGGGGGTCGTTGGGGGGAGAGGGGAGTAGGCGAGTAGTTGTCGGGC